>CM076581.1:882120760-882249652 GCA_034641835.2 Pinus albicaulis | reverse complement strand
ATAAATTCATTTTATTCATATTTAAACTATTTTTATTTTATTATATATATATGTGTGTGTGTGTGTGTGTGTGTGTGTGTGTCATTAAAGATGTCGAAGAAAGATGGAAATGGAGTACCAGATACTTTCAAAAGCTTTATTGAAAAAATTAAGATGGAGAACATGAGAAGCAAGCGTCTTATGAATGTTGATCTAGATCCTACTCTTAATCATTACATTTGGAATGGGCTCGACAGTGTCCAATATCAAATAATACAAGGTGACTGTGAAGACATTGCATCACTAATACCTAAAAGGTAATATGGCCTAGTTATTACAGATATTCCTCATGGTTTCAATTTCCCAGACATTGAATATGATAGAGAACCATATACTTATCAATCTTTTAGTAAAGTGGTTACAGGTTTTCAAGAAGTGACAACATCACCACTTTGGCGATTTGTGACATTTCATTCAGACACACAGTTTCCAATGTTATTAACAAGCTTCAAGGGTAAAGCAAACTCAAGGATGCAAATTACATGGTAAGATTTTGAAATTGTATGTTTGATTCCTCCTAAATTTTTTTATTCATGTAAAATTTAATTTAACTTTTACTATGTTATGTTACAGGCAAAAGTCAAATATTGTTTCTTCCGAAGATCAGCCTATTATAAATGATTGTGAGTTCATCCATGTTGAATGTTGGACAAAAGACGATAGATATAAGCATATTATTATGAATCGAGTAGATGGGAAGAGTCATAGTCAAGTATTGGTTTATGATGCAGTTGTAAGAAAACTAACATATGAGGATAAAGATGCAAAGGGAGATATAGTTAACATTTATCAAAAACCACAAGCATTGATTAACTATCTTATAGATCTATGTTCAAATGAAGGAGAATGGGTTTTGGATTTATTCTCAGGTTCAGGTAAGTTTTATTATACAAATTTAAATTTAAATATTGTCTTTGTTACTTTTATGTCTCCATACTAATTTTCTTACTTATTTTTTTTGTGCTTGATGATTAGGTACAACACTAGCATGTTGCCTACTAAAAGGAAGAAATTTCATTTCCATTGAGAAAGACCCAATTCAATGCAAATTTATTCAACAAAGAATTAACGCTCTTAAATTCATTCCATATGCGAAGCAAGAAGTTGGTTTTAGGAAAGGAGATTTTAATGAATCATATGTGGCAAAAAAAGCAAAGGAACCTAAACCACCATTATATGGAATGATTGCAAAGGGACACTTTGGAAGATTTGCTGACATTAAATATCCATTAGAAGATGAAAATGATGAAAATGAAGAAGAAAATGATGCAGAAGAAGCCATCAATGCTGTTCTAGATGATGTTGAAGATGTATTAGTTGATATTGTTGATGCTGTTTAAGTTATGCTTGCAAACAAAGCTTATTTTTTAGAACTATTAATCAGTTTTACTTGTAATGTTTAGACTTTGATATTTTATGAGAACAACCCTTTTTTTTGCAAAAGACATGTGATTGCTATTATTTTTTGACATAAAATTCAATAAAAATGTTGTTTTCTTAAGTTTTTTTGTTAAGATTCTCCCAAAAAATTAGTTTATTTAACATGTTTTTTCCAACAAAAACTTTGTAAAAGTGTATTTTTTGCATTGT
The DNA here is from genome assembly GCA_034641835.2 of Pinus albicaulis. Classification (NCBI taxonomy): domain Eukaryota; kingdom Viridiplantae; phylum Streptophyta; class Pinopsida; order Pinales; family Pinaceae; genus Pinus; species Pinus albicaulis. The sequence continues at coordinate 882,248,023 of CM076581.1, read as the reverse complement.
ATTTATATTGAAAAATTGAACTTTTTTGTCATATGGTTCAAAATATTGGTTTTTTAGCGACAATTTTTTGATGTACATTGAAAAATTATTTAACAATACATAAACATGTAGAAAATATAAACTTTAGAATATTGACCCTTTTTCCATCTTTTATGTATGTGAAAAAGTGAAGATATCATTACAAGTTTTTATTTAAATTATTATTTTTGTTTTTTTTTTAAACACAAGTACAAAAATGCACTTAAAAATAAACATCTCACAGAAGAAGAAGACATTAGAAAATCTATAGTGTCAAAATCAATCCTATAAAAAAACGTTGGTGATGATACACCACCACTATTCAAAATCAACATAAAAAACATCACTTAAAAAAATAAAAAATAAAAAATAAAAATAAAAATAAAAATGAAAAAAACTTAAAGTGCCAAAAACATGCTCAATTATTTTTTACTTGATTCTGCATCACCACTTTTTCAAAATCAGGTGTTTTTCTTAATACTTCAAAAATTAGGTAGCAATGAGGTTACCTATTTCATCCGTAACATTGTTGAACTCCTCCTTGTTCATTATGTACTACAAAAAATCCATATCTACAAGCTAACTCCATCAACTTGTCTATATATACCACACCAAGATTTTCCATGCTTAGTATTTTACTAGCATCTCTGCTGACTTCTCTTCTCCTAATTGTGACTCCTCTGTGAACCTTTTATATAACCATCAATGGTCATCTCTTCTTCTTCCCTCTGTGGAATCATCCTAATCCACCATGTGATCTTCGAAAAACCTTTTTCATCTTTGAAACAAGTGTAGTACTTGTCCGCAGTCCCAAGTCATCTCTTTGTGAATCTTCTTCTTCTTCTTTACTCTTCAAAAAGAACATTTCCTTTCATACTCTACTGCTTTGATTAATGCTTCTTCTTATTGAGAATAAAACTTATGCTCCCTCTTCATCTGTAGCCCATGCCATTTCAATTTATTCTTCATAATCAGTCCACACTTCTGGTTTTCATCAATCCTCCATAGCAACTCCATCAATAGATCAAGATGCATTCTCATCTCATCTATTTTTCTCTTATATTCTTCATCAGTCATCTGCTTCCATATGTCATTTGTATTGGTATCTTCCTTCTTCACCTTTTGGTTTCCTCTTGAACCTCTATTATGACTTTCAATAGTCGCCTTCTTGGGTTATTTCACCCTCTATGAGTTACACTAACCTCTGCATTAACAGTCCCTCCTACTACAACTTACCTCACCAAAATTCCTCTATGTTTGGTCTTTTTGCAAGTGTTAGCTCCCTGTAATTAGCAAGAATAGAAAAAGTCCGACTGTAGGGAGAAACATCATTTCAACTACTTTGGGATTCCAGGATCTAGCCCTCATGAATCCGGAGAGGGATCTCTCCAATGAGTGCAAAGATGGATTTGTCTTTGAAGTTTTGGGTAATGATATTAGGCTAGTTATGAAGGTCGAGGGTTTGTTTTGTTTTTGGATGGTTGAGCATGAATATTATTTGAGGGGAAAGTTCTAAGTGCAAAGAGTTTCAAAGGTGAGAAGTTGCAAGAAAATAGAATAGCTTTGGCCAGGAAGATAGATAATTGCAGGCTTTAGTCCATTGGGCTATGGAGTCATAATAGGGTTTAATTGGAACAGCAAGAGGCAAGAGTGGTCCATGGGGAAAGTCATCTATGTCTAAGGATCTCTTCAAAGTTTGATTTATGGAATGAAATGATACAACAAGAAGTGGAATTAAACAGATGCAAAACAAAGAGCAACCTAAGCTCTAGTAAGTACTTTTAAACTAGCCAGCTTTTGACATACACTTAAGAAAGACATAAAAGTAAACTAGGATCTGGTAAGTACTTTTAAACTATCTAGCCTTTGATACAATTTCAATAGAAAACATTTAAAAACAGAGGAAACACAAATGATAACAAATAATGGTCTAAGATCTGGTAAGTACTTCTAAACTAGCCAACTTTCAACACATTCCAAGGGAAACATTCAACAGTCTTTGGGGATAAAACTAGGACCAGGGCACACCATATCTTCCTTAGTTCATCTCTACTTAACATATACTGAACATAACATTCAAGAATAAAATTTAGCTAAGACAATAAGACGAGGGAACAACAACATTCCTATGCTTAAACTGAATTGAATCCTTCCCAAATAACGCAGATTGGAAGAAAAAATTCAGATAAAGATTTTCAGTAAGAGAAGGGTACTGGTATAGAGTAGGTCCTAACTCCATGCATGTTTTTTTTTATAAGAGAATATGAACATAGTGAAAACAGAAACAAAATAACAAGTTACAATGAGAAAAACATCACCGTCAACCTAGGCTAGGATCCCATAAATCAACTTGTATTGATGCTCCAAACCATTTACAGCTTCAAGTCCAATGCTTTAGTTTAGCCATGATATAATCATCTCAACCTAACTTATCTATCACAAGCAAAGCTCCAAGGGCCAGCAAACACTATTTATAATCAGAAGTTTTAAGCTCAAATATATTTCAAAGTTCTGCAACCAACTCAACCAACAACTTCTCATCTTCTACAGAAGTATTTATAGAAGAATGAGGAGGTGAGATCTGATAAAAGATTTCCCAAGATAATTAATATAGTCTTAATGGCTTCTCGGCCTTTAAGGGGCTTGACGGAGAAGCGTACATAGGTTTCCTCTCTATTAAATGTCTTACGATTAAGATTAAAGCTCGGTGGGAGCTTTGTTGACTTTTAAGGCTCTGTTCAAGATGTAATAATTCTGATGATATTTCTTGCATTAAATTATCTTAGTAGAATTAAATCTTCGACTGCGTTTAAGGAAAATATCTAATCTTGATCAATCACTTCGGCCTATGTTTGAATGATTTGAGGCACAGGTGGCTTTGTGGTAGCTGAGAGGAATCAATTTGCCTCAGATGTGGCGGTGGAGGCCTTTCTGTCTGATAAAACACTTATGATTTTCTTTTAACTATGTTTTAATTCTGGGGATTAGGCTTTTGATAATCATTCTTAGCTGTAATCCCCAAATTATCTTCAATCCTTCTGTTCTGCCACGTTCTGTCTTCAACACTGATGCTCTTTTAATTATGATTTAAAATCATTGTGTCTTGTTGATGTGCAGGCCGCGCAGGGCTCGTATGGCATCAATGCCTCATGAAGCATTGATGAAATGTGGAATTCGAACCTCGCGAATGGTCTCCTTTGATGAATCAAAGGCATGGGAAACATCTTTCTCGACCTTCAGCCTTTCTATCGATATAATAGAAAACCATTAATCCCTGCAAAATACAAACAATAATTATAAAATCCTGCGTCATTTGGTATACTGATTCAGAGGACGTGGGGAGCGAGCATGGCCGTTGGATGGCATCATCCAATGGTGGAGATCAGCCAAGAGAAGGTTTAAAAGGAGAGCAGAGGGAAGAATAAGACGGAACCGTTAATCGCGCAATGATCAATGGTGGTGATTGGTTTTGAAAAATCTTTGGTGGAAGGTGGAGGGCGATGAAATAATACGGGAATGATCTAGGACTGTACGATCTAGACATGTGGACGATCCAGATCCAATCAGAGGATCGCAATCGGCGGAGGAATGATGTTAAAGCGCTCGGCAAAAAACTTCTGATGCGATGTAGCGTGGGTCGTTGATCTGAGGATCAAATCAATGGTGGAGAATGAATCGAAGGGATGGCCGATTAGGGGAGACAAAAAAATGTACCAAATGTAAAATGCGATGTGATTGAGCGATGAGCATTGATCTGAGGATTAGATCAACGGTGGGGAATGAATCAGAGGGATGGCCGATTGGGGGAAGAAATATAATGTGCCCGATGAAGCTTGCGATGCGATTGAGCAATGACAGCTGATCTGAGGATCAGATCAATGGTGGGGAATGAATCATAGGGATGGCCGATCAGGGGACGAAATATAATGCGCCCAATGAAGCTTGTGATGCGATGCTGCGTGGGTCGTTGATCTAAGGATCAGATCAACGGTGGAGAATGAATCGGAGGGATGTCCTATCAGGGGGGGACAAACAAATGTACCGAATGGAAAATGCGATGCGATTGAGTGATAACCGTTGATCTAAGGATCAGATCAACGGTGGGGAATGAATCAGAGGGATGGCCGATCGGGGGAAGAAATGTAACGCACCCGATGAAGCTTGCAATGCGATGCTGCACGGGCTGATGATTAGCTTAAGATCAACGGTCTTGATTGTTCAACTTACACACTGGCAAAAAACCCTTGAAAACATAGGAAAACCCAATTTTAAATGGAAAACAAAGGTTTCTATGCATTGGGACGGGTTTATATATATGAAATGGATAGGCGCCCGATTGCGGGGCCTTTAGTTATATGGAACATGATAGGCTCGGGGCTTTACATAATGTGAGGGCCAATCACAATCGGGCCTTTGGGCTTTTCAATCTACCCATGGTAAAAACCCCCAATGCAATTAAGCGCTTTGGCACTTGAACACTTGGTCCCGGGGTGTAGGTTGTATGGAGTGAAAGGCCGCGGGGGGGGGGGGGGGGCGCGTAGTTTATATATATATGACCCAATCACATCAGAAATTTTGATGTGGGTCTTTACAATCAACCCATTGTGGATTTCTCCAATGCGATTGCGCTTCGGGTCTTTTTAATCTAACCATTTTTCATTTAAAAATTGTTGTATGGGCACGTTAGACCAAAACTTTGGATAAGTGGGTTTCGGTATAGTTTAAAAATGAGTTTTAAACTATGTAAATATGATTTTCATGAATGGAAGAAGGGGAATCATGAAAAATAGAGGAATTTTATGGAGAGAAAAAAAAGGGGAGAAAAATGAAGGTTAGTTTTGAAGTGGGAGGAGGGAAAAATGGCCTTTGCAGCGGTTTCTTCTTATGAAATCAGTATAATTTTTGAATATATAAAAAAGGGAACAACAGTGAAGATTTGGACAGAGGCATGAGGCCTTCAAGAGTCTTCAAGAGCTAACACTTTTTAGCAATAAAATTTGTTCCTTGAAGGCTCCAGAAAGTTTTAGCCACCTTTTTCCATAACAAATTTTATAAGTGGCTAACAATGGCTCCACTTGGGGATGGTGCCTTCTTGAAGTCATCAACAACTTTGGACTTGCATTCTCTGGGAGGCTAACCTGTGCCACATCCATTGTGTTCTCTGGGAGGCTAACCTGTGCCTCATCCATTGGGCTGCCCTTCCTTTGCTAGGATGATCTTGCTCTGAAAACATATTAGCAGCCATAAAAACAATGGATCTTCATCAATACAAGCTTTCTACCTACCCAATCCTATTGATCTAGCATTTTTTCTTCATTAGAGTGCACTTGGATTGGAAAACTCTTTTCACAACATTTTATTCTTTTGAAAGCATAAAACTAATCTAATTCTACTCCTTATTTCTCCATGGACTTAGATTAAACAGTTGAGCCCACATGATTCTCTACCTAATCTACTAATCTGTTAGGATTAAACAGTCTAATATATTTTTATTCTCTAAATTCTACAACATAAATTTAAAAGCATTCAAGTCAGGATTAAACAGTCTAACTTGAAGCTGGTCCATGGTATAAAATACAAGCTGCACATAGACATTTATTTTGCAAAAAATTTAAAACAAAATTGAAGACTTAAGATCTAAAAATTCAAAGCACTTCCTTCATCCTTTTACAACTCTGTTTCGACTCTTGTTTGAGCTGTTTCTTCCTTGTTCTCTGGTTCATATTTTGAGCATGTTAGAACCAGATTTACATCTTTTTTTACTCTGAATTTGAAACAGATTTGAGTCATCTCTCTTTGGAAACTTAGGTTCAGATTTTGAGCTTGTTTGAACCTTTAATTTCTATCCTAAACTATCTAATGATAAGCCAAGATTAAATAGTTTGGCAAATCGAATTCCCTATCCTATCAGCAGAAAATTTAAAACTGGTTAATAAAGATTAGGCTATTTGACTAACTAGAAGCTTGTTTTTCAAGAGTGGCATTTAAGCTAGCACACTTTCAGATTTGTTTCTCTTTTTGTTGGTATGGGGCTGTACCTTTCTTGTTTTCACAATCTTCCCTCTTTTCTTTCTTTAACTGTTTTTGTATTTTTGATTTTTCTAACTTTGAATGCAATGGTGGATGAGATATTTATAATGAGAAAAAAGATAAAAATGCTTTCAAAACATGGAATGGATTAAGAGAAGTAATGTTTAAGCATCCTGCCATTGACATGACCCCCAAAAAATTCTTCTCCATTCAACTCTTGTAAGAAATAGGCGTCGTTACCAGCAACTGAATAAATAGAGTAAGGGCCAAGCCATAAGTTGTTAAATTTTCTATGCTTTCCCTTGTCTTCACTCCTTGATTCCCACTTCAAAACTTTGTCCCCAACTTTGAAATTGTTGGCCTTTGTTATTCTGTCAAAAAGCTTTTTGATGCTGATCTGCTTCTGCAATGCTTTTATACCTCTTCTCTAATTTGCTGAAGATGAATGGTCTAATTTATTCTTCTGATCATGTCATTATCTTGATTTTGCAACTCTTGAATCAAATTCATCACTGGTACACCAAGGCTGCTTGGAAAAATTGCATCAGTACCATACACAAGCTGAAAAGGTGACATGCCAATAGATTTCTTCAATGTCAATCTGTCAGCCCAAAGTGCATGAACAAGCTTTGTGTGCCAAGACTTCTTGTTATCCTCCAACAATTTCTTGATTATGTTCACTAAAATCTTGTTTGAGGATTCTGTAATTCCATTAACTTGAGGTTAATAGGCCGTGGAATGCCCTAATGTTATCTGATATCTGTGATAGAATTCAACCATCTTCTTTGATCCAAATGTTGTTTCATTATCAGTGATGATCTTGGTAGGACAGCCAAATCTAGAGAGAATGTTCATCTCCATGAATTTTATAATAATAGAATCATTGGCCTACCTACAAGGAATGGCTTCAATCCAGTTGGTGAAATAGTTTGTGGCAGTGAGAATTCATCTATGCTGGGCAGAAGATGGTGGATGTATTTCTCCTATGAAGTCAAGTCCCCACTATTGAAAAGGGGCTTCAACAGTGATTGGATGCAGAGGCAGGGGTAGCAGTTTTCTTTTGCCTTCAAAAAGTTGGCATTTATGGAAAGCAATGATCATCTTGTGTATATCAGGAAAAAGAGTAGGCCCATAGAAACCAAACCTCAAAATTTTTTCGGCTGTTGTCTTCCAGTATAAATTACCTCCACACTCTCCTTCATGGAACTCGTGCTTAACCTTCTCTACATCAAACTCAGGCAAACATTTAAGCAATAGACCGCTTGCAATTTTCCATTAAAGACATTTATCTATAACATAATAGTTTACAGCTTTTAACTTTAGGAATATTTCCTTTGTCTTTGTCAAACTAGGAGGTGTATTTAAATTAAGAAAAACATAAATAATATCAAAATACCAAGGAGAATTTATGAAATTGTCTTCAACAATAGGGGTTGAGAATCCTTCTTGGTCATCCAAAGCATCAATCATATTAATATCAAGAATTTCAAAATTGGATTCATCCATTAATCTAGCTAGACCTTGGCCTTTGATGAGTTTAGTGAGTTTTATCTCTAAATCATAGTCAAGAATAACAGCAATCCACTTACCTCTCTTACCATCTGGGTCCTGTGTTAGAATGTCTTTAACAACTGAGTTTGGGACAAAGGCAATGATGTGTGAGTGAAGGATGTACACTCTGAATTCTTTCAAAGCTTTAACCAAATAAAAAGCTTGCTTCTCCATAATGTTATACTTCATAGGGGAATCCCTCAATGCTTTACTAAATAATACAATCGGCTGCTCTTGTCCTTGTGGATTTTTCTGTAGAAGGACAACAACTATGGTATGTTCTGATGCAAATGAAAAAATATAAAAATCTTTGAAAAATTAGGACTTATTAGAACCGGTGTTTTTGTTAACACTTGTTTCACCAGCTCAAAAGACTTTGTTGCTTCCAAGGTCCATTTTACCCCTTGCTCCTTCTTCAACATGTTTTTGATATTTCTAAGGAGCTCAGCCAAGTTGGGGATGAACCTTCTCAAAAAGTTAATCTTTCCAATGAAGGATTGAAACTCCTTGATGTTTCGAGGATGAGAGATTTGCAATATGGCCTCAATCCTCTTTGGAACTATCTTTATACCCTCCTCAGAAATAATGTGCCGAATAATTTTACCCTCTTGGAGACCAAATAGTGTCTTCTTAGGGTTTGAGGATATCCCAAACTTTCTGCATTTCTCGAAAACTTTTCTTAAATTTTCTAAGTGCTCTTCATCTGTTTTTTAAAACACAGTGACATCATCAAGGTATATAATGATGAAGTAGCCTAGTTCTTCCGAGAATGCTATGTCCATGGCTCTTTGCTCCATCATTTATTAGACCAAAAGGCATTTTCACATACATGAAAGTGCCCCATGGTGTAGTAAAGGTTGTCTTTAATTGACCAGCAGGGTGAACTAAGATCTGATTGTACCCTGAGTAGCCATCCAACAAAGAAATTCTTCTAGACCCTACCACTCTTTGTAAAATATGATCCATCTTAGGTAAAGGGTAGTTGTCTTTTAATGAAGCTTTGTTTAAGTCTCTAAAGTCTACACAAAGACTGATCTCTCCAGTTTTCTTCCTAACTGACACCAGATTAGACACCCACTTAGAATATCTAATAGGGACAATAATACCAGCATCGTACATTTTCATGATTTCCTTCTGAAACAAAGGAAACTGAACAGGGTTTGTTCTGCGCAGTTTCTGTTTGAATGGTTTTTGTTTTTCTTTGAGAGGGATTTTGTGCTGTATTATTTTAGTGTCATAGGACTTAAGATCTTCGTAACTCCACGCAAAAACATCAGAAAACTCTTTAAACAGCTCTATGTATTTGAGTTTAATGTGAGATGGTAAAGTCTTAGACAATTTAATCATCATAGGTTTAAGTTCACTTCCAATATTGCACTCTTCCACTTCAGTCTCTACAGGTTCCAGTTTTGGCTTCTTGGCCACATCGTTAAAATCGAGCAACTCTTCTAAAGGAGACAGGCCCTTTGGAAAAATTTCATCATTGGACTGCAGAGTTTATAACTTCTCTGTTTCTACCTCTGCAATCCATTCTATTTTGCTTTGAGGTTTTCTTGACAACATATTTAAATCGACAAGTTTAGGAGATGGTTCTTCTTTACCAAGAAAAGTTTCTTCACTGCAGTCTGTATCATAATCTGAGTCCGAACTGCGTAGTTCGAATTCATTTCTGAATTGCATGAAGTCTTATATTTGTTTGTCTCCATCGAACACCTGCCAATACTTTTCGTTATCAGGCATGGTTGGTCTAAATTTTATCTGAGTTGTGTAGTCTTTAGTTTCATATGGAGTTAAACATGTCCTAGCTGCAAAGGCTAAATTGTGGGCGGCAATATTTCTTTTTCTTGGGAAAAAAATCGGTTTGGACTCCTCGAATGTTTTTAAAAGGTCCATGACATCATTTTGGTAGGCCCTAAGTCTGGGATGATTTTCGTTATACTCCCCATTGACTTGTCTAATGAATAACTTTGAATCCCCGTGTACATTGATTCTTTTGGCTCCTAATTTTTTCAACAAATGTAAGCCCAAAAGCAGGGATTCGTATTTGGATATGCTGTTTGAACACTGAAAGTTTAATTTACAAGAAACACATTTTGTGGTTATTTTCAATGTTGCAAATCCAGACACCTAAACCAGCGTTAGTTCTAGTGCATGACCCGTCAAAATACATACTCCATAGAGGACTGATTTCGGTTTCTTCTGTTTGGTTACCATCCTCTTCAATTACTGTGCTTTCTAATTGTTCATGATTAGTGGCAGTTGATTGAATTTTTTCTGACTCTTCAGGTTTTTCGTTAAGTGGAGGAATGTTTTCTTTAGTGTCAAGGTTTAAAAGCAAAGGACGCATGACTTGTAGTTCAAGACCTATATTTGGTTCGTTGTTGTTTAACGGCTCAAAAAACTATTTTTACAGTTTTGTGGTGTTTACCTCGTCCTCTATATCGGCCATTAACTCTGTTAAAGTTACTTGTTCATCCAATGTTTCTTCATTAAAAAGGATAAATGAATCAAGCCTGTGTTTACAGAGTATAAAGGGGAGTTTTGCGGTCTGTCTTGACTTGTAACTGTGTATTGCATATGAGGCTCCCTATAAAGTCTTCTAGTCTGATTGAAAACAAAGATAATTTCATAGGTCATGCCCATTTGCATAGTCCCTTGTAACTTAGCCCTCCACGATCTTGATAACAACATTCCATACTTGGGGGTAACATCAGCCACCACAATATCCATGACTAAGCATTTGGCTGGAATCTGGGCTAAGTTAACACAGAGGTCTTTGATTAATCCTAAACACTTTAGTCTACTAGAATCAATGGAGTACAGGTCCTTGTAAGGTCTGGTGATTTCTAGACCCAGGCTCTCCATTACATCTTTTGGCATTAAATTATGAGAAGCTCCTGAGTCATGCATAGCGTTGTGAAAAATTTTGTCATGAACATTTAAACTCACATAAAAGTGAGGAACGAGTCCCTCTTGATACATACCTTCAATCTTTGGACCAAAAATAAGCTCGGGCTGGTCATCATTAAGATTGACTGTATCCTCATTTTCCTCTATATTTAAAGCCTTCAAAATTTGGGTCCTATATACATGTTGGGCAGCTAACTCAGTCAAAGGAATAGAGATTTTGATCTTTGAAATTTCCTGCTCCAAGCTGAAAGGAATTTGACTCTTTAAAGTGCTAGTCTCAGCCTTATTAGCTGTCACTCTATCAGCAATATCAGCTTGCTGATTTGTCCTATTTACGTTTGACAAAATGGTTTTAACAGGAGTACTGGTTGAGATGTTAGTACTACTAATGTATGCACTTTGTTTTTCATTGTTTTGAGTTCCTTTCTGTTTACCATTATCATAATTTAAAACCACTTTTTTTTCCTTTTTTTTGACTATTTTAGGCTTGATTGTAGTGTTGTTTTGTGAAGATTTGTTAGAGGTTTTGGTGTTGGGAGTTTGTTGACTGGTTTTTCTTCTAAGGTCATACTCTCTTTGAGATTCTATGATGACATTTTCCATGTCTTGATAATAATTTTCATCATCATCTCTTCTGTCATCATAAGGTGTGTATAGACCTTGTTTTCTATCATAATGAATCTCAAATTCATCATTATCTACCCCCAGCATGTTGATATCATCCTCCTCTGTTATTTCATTTGTTTCATCATCCTCACTTACATAGTTTTGATGAAAGGGAGGAGTGATCTGTTGATCATCTTCCCTAGGTCTATTTGGAGGTTGTTTCCTTCTAAAATTCTAATTCTAGTTCTGGTTTCTTTTTTTAGGAGCAGTTTGGTTTTGATTGGCTTGTGCTCTCTCAAGCATGCTCATTTTCTTCATCATCTGCTCCATCATTCTCTCCATCTTTGAGTTTGAAATAGAAGGTGTGTTTTCCTCTCTAAAAGACACTCTCTTCTTATTTTTCATTCTTGCTCTCTTCTCTATCAAGTTGAATTCCACAGCAAGAGCTCCTTTTTTCATCTCTTCAAGAGTTGAAGAATCTCTCACTCTCACCTGATAGGCCATTTCAGGGTCAAACCCTTCAGGAAACTTGTTTAAAGCTGAGCCTTGTGGAGGTTTTAGGTCTGGGGAAAGAGCATTATACACAATGTTAAATCTACTGCAATAAGCTTGCACACTTTCTCCAGTGTTTCTATGGAGGTTCTTGTAGTCAGAAAGGACTTGGAGAGGATTCTTCTTCACTTCCCATTTTTTTAAGAATGCCTGATGGAAGGGTTGGATATCATTGATACTATGGGGGGTTAAACCTTTAAACCATTTTCTTACTTCTCCCCCCAGACTTTGAGCAAATAATCTAAGCTTGACAGAATCATTATCGATTTCATTTCTATCAAAGTAGTCATTCATATTATCCATATGTTGTGATGTCGTTGTAGCATTACTAGCATCATATAATGGAATTTTGGACTGATAGTCTTGTGGAAGATTGACTAATGGTACATGAAGGACTAATGGAGCGTACCATGCTGCCATGATATGTGGTGTAGGTGGATTTACAAGAGGTGGATTAACAAGAGTAAAAGTGGGCTGAAGTGGAGTGGTTTGGATAGTGAATGAAGGATGAAGGGATGTGGATGGAACAACAATAGATTGTTGGGCTGATCTTCGATGAGAGACACCTAAATTGTGAGTAAATGAAAATCAGGAGGTGTTGTTTCTCTACTACCAGGATGTTCACATGTCTCTGCGGATGAAATTAAATACTCAGAGTATAGCTGAATTATATCATCAAAAGACCTAGTTCTAAATGGATTTACTAAGTCAGCTTGTGATTGCTGCAGAGCTGTAAGATTTTGAGGAACTGAATTAGCTTTCAAGGGTGATCTGAAAACAGTTGAAAATTTAATGTTAGGAGACTTCCTAATGATAATTTCTAGGTTATCAACTATATCTCAGGTGGATCAAGGTCAGGATGGGGTCTAGTGTGAATCTTTCTAGGAGCCACTATGCTGTGTTTTTCAGACCCAAATAAATATGAAAAGTTCAACCAGATATGACAGTCTTCAAAAGGTCAACTAATATGTTTACACAATTTTAATCCTATAGTCCTCTAACTAAGTTTGAATGATATTATAATGATAAGGGTTCTTCCCAGTGGATTCTTAAGGTCTGTTTAGGATTGTGGAGTCACCAAGTGGAATTTTTTGGCTCCTAAGGAGGTAAAAGGTTTTATGGTCCACCACCATATTTATTGGATACCAATTTGAAATATTTTTGGGTTTTCTAAATTATTTTTCAATTGTTTGGTTTCTAAGAATGTCGTAAATTTGTTTCAAAACTTAGCTACGGTTATGAGACAAAGATAGTCTACTCTTATGGCTAAGCTAGCTGATATTTCAAGGTTAGATAAAGTCTTATGAGAATCCTAGGGTTTACCTACTTTTTCACTGATTCAAACAAGTTTCATCCATGATTACCATTATTTGGTAGTGCTTGAAAAGGCTTCTTTTTACTCACCAGGTTTTTTTGAACTTTTAAGGGGAACCAAAGATTCTGGGTTTGGTCCCCAAAGGAGTCGCCAGAAATGTTAGCTCCCTGTAATCAACAAGATTGGCAGAATTCTGACCACAGGGAGAAGCATCGTTTCAACCACTTTGGGATTTCAGGATCTAGCCCTCCTGAATCTGGATAGGGATCTCTCCAATAAGTGCAAAGATGGATTTGTCTTTGAATTCTTGGGTAATGATATTAGGCTAGTTATGAAGGCCGAGGGTTTGTTTTTTTTATTTATGGTTGAGCATGAATATTTTTTGAGGGGAAAGTTCTAAGTGCAAAGAGTTTCAAAGGTGAGAAGTTGCAAGCAAATAGAACAGCTTTGGCCAGGAAGATAGATAATTGCAGGTTTTATTCCATTGGGCTATGGAGTCATAATAGGGTTTAATTGGAACATCAAGAGGCAAGAGTGGTCCATGGGGTAAGTCATTTATGTCTAAGGATCTCTTCAAAGTTTGATTTATGGAATGAAATGATACAACCAGAAGGGAAATTAAACATGTGCAGAACAAAGAGTAGCCTAAGATTTGGTACGTACTTTTAAACTAGCCAGCCTTTGATACACTTTCAATAGAAAAAAATTAAAAACAGAGGAAACACAAATGATAACAAAGAATGGTCTAATATGTGGTAAGTACTTCTAAACTAGCCAACTTTCAACACATTCCAAGGGAAACATTCAGATAGTCTTTGGGGATAAAACTAGGACTGAGACACACCATATATTCCTTAGTTCATCTCTACTTAACATATACTGAACATAACATTTAAGAATTAAATTCAGCTAAGATAATAAGATGAGGGAACACCAGCATTCCTATACTTAAACTGAATTGAATCATTCCCAAATAGCACAGATTGGAAGAAAACATTCAGATAAATATTTTCAGTCAGAGAAGGGTACGGGTATACAGTAGGTCCTAACTCCATGCATGCTATTATTTATAAGAAAATATGAACACAGTGAAAAAAGAAACAAAATAACAAGTTACAGTGAGAAAAACATCACCGTCAACATAGACTAGGATCCCATAAATCAGCTTATATTGATGCTCCAAACCAGTTACAGCTTCAAGTCCAATGCTTTAGTTTAGCCATGATCTACTCATCTCAGCCTAACTTATCTATCACAAGCAGAGATCCAAGGGCCAATGAACACTATTTAAAATCAGAAGTTTTAAGCTCAAATATATTTCAAAGTTCTGCAACTAACTCAACCAAAAACTTCTCATCTTCTACAGAAGTATTTATAGAATAATGAGGAGGTGAGATCTGATAAAAGATCTCCCAAGATAATTAATATAATCTTAATGGCTTCTCGGCCTTTGAGGGGCTTGATGGAGAAGCGTATATAGGTGTCCTCTGTAATAAATGTCTTACAATTAAGATTAAAGCTGGGTGGGTGCTTTGTTGAATTTTAAGGCGCTGTTGAGGACATAATAATTCTGCTGATATTTCTTGCATTAAATTCTCTTAGCATAATTAAATCTTCAGCTGTGTTTGAGGAAAATATATGATCTTTATCAATCACTTCGGCCTCTGTTTGAATGCTTTGAGGCACAAATGGCTTTGTGGTAGCTAAGAGGAATCAATTTTCCTCAGATGTGGAGGTGGAGGCCTTTCTGTCTGATAAAACACTTATGATTTTCTTTTAACTGTGTTTTAATTCTAGGGATTAGGCTTTTGATAATCATTCTTAGCTGTAATCCCCAAATTATCTTCAATCCTTCTATTCTGCCATGTTTTGTCTTCAACACTGATACTCTTTTAATTATGATTTAAAATCACTATGTCTTGTTGATGTGCAGGCCACGTAGGGATCGTATGGCATTAATGCCTCATGAAGCATTGATGAAACGTGGAATTTGAACCCTGCAAATGGTCTCCTTTGATGAATCAAAGGCACGGGAAATGTCTTTCCCGACCCTCAACCTTTCTTTCGATATAATGGAAAACCATTAATCTCTGCAAAATAAAAACAATAGTTATAAAATCCTGCGTCATTTGGTATACTTCTTCAGAGGGCATGGGGAGCGAGCATGGCCATTGGATGGCATCATACAACACTGGAGATCAGCCAAGAGAAGGTTTTAAAGGAGAGTAGAGGGAAGAATAAGATGGAACTGTCAATCGCGCAATGATCAACGGTGGTGATTGGTTTCGAAGACCCTTTGGTGGAAGGTGGAGGGCGATGAAATAATATGGGAATCATTTGGGACCGTCTGATCTGGACACGTGTATGGTCCAAATCCAATCAGAGGATCGCAATCGGCGGAGGAATGATGTTAAAGATCTCGGCAAAAAACTTGTGATGCGATGTAGTGCGGGCCGTTGATCTGAGGATCAGATCAACGATGGAGAACGAATCGAAGGGATGGCCGATCGGGGGGGACAAACAAATGTATCGAATGGAAAATGTGATGCAATTGAGCGATGACCATTGATCTGAGGATTAGATCAATGGTGGGGAATGAATCGGAGGGATGGCCGATCAGGGGAAGAAATATAACACACCCGATGAAGCTTGTGATGCGATTGAGCGATGACCATTGATTTGACGATCAGATCAACGGTGGGGAATGAATCAGAGGGATGGCCAATCGGGGGAAGAAATATAATGCACCCGATGAAGCTTGCGATGCGATGTTGCATGGGCCGTTGATCTGAGGATCAGATCAATGGTGGAGAATGAATCGGAGGGATGGCCGATCAGGGGTGACAAACAAATGTACCGAATGGAAAATGCAATGTGATTGAGCGATGACCGTTGATCTAATGATCAAATCAACAGTTGGGAATGAATAGGAGGGATGGATGATCGGGGGAAGAAATATAACGCACCCGATGAAGCTTGCGATGCGATGTTGCGCGAGCTGTTGATTGGCTTAACATCAACAGTCGAGATTATTCAACTTACGCATCGGCGAAAAACCCTTTAAAACATAGGAAGACCCAATTTTAAATGGAAAACAAAGGTTTCTATGCACCAGGATGGGTTTATATATATGAAATGGATAGGCACCCAATTACGGGACCTTTATTTATATGGAACATGATAGGCCTGGTGCTTTACATAATTTGAGGGCCATTCACAATCGTGCCTTCGGGCTTTTCAATCTACCCATGGTAAAAACCCCCGATGCGATTAAGCACTTCGGGACTTCAACACTTGGTCCCGGGGTGTAGGTTGTATGGAGTAAAAGGTGGGGGGGGGGGGGGCAGAGTGTATATATATGTGACCCAATCGCATCAGAAAGTTTTATGTGGGTCTTTACAATCAACCCATTGTGGATTTCTCCGATGCGATTGCGCTTTGGGTCTTTTTAATCTAACCATTTTTCATTTAAAAATTGTAGTATGGGCGCATTAGACCAAAAATTTGGATAAGTAGGTTTTGGTATAGTTTAAAAATGAGTTTTAAACTATGTAAAAATGATTTTCATGAATGGAAGAAGGGGAGTCATGAAAAATAGAGGAATTTTATGTAGAGAAAAAAAGGGGAGCAAAATGAAGGTTAGTTTTGAAGTGGGAGGAGGGAAAAATGGCCTTTGCAGCAGTTTCTTCTTATGAAATCAACAGAATTTATGAGTATATAAAAAATGGAACAACAGTGAAGATTTAGACAGAGGCATGAGGCCTTCAACAGTCTTCAAGAGCCAACACTTTTTAGCGATAAAATTTGTTCCTTGAAGGCTCCAAAAAGTTCTAGCCACCTTTTGCTATAACACATTTTATAGGTGGCTAACAGCAAGTACTGGTCCTCAATCTAGAACCCTCCTTGAGCACTCCTCTATGCTCCTTCTAAGCTTACCCTCACAACTCATCTGCATTTGAGAACACTATTTTCCTCTTATATTTCAACCTCGTCTAAAACATTAGGTTCTGACCACACTTATTTTTCCTCCTAGAAAACCATTGCTAGCTTCCTTCATCACTGCCTTAAAGGCTATAATATTCTTTCTAAGATGTTTTCACTCCTACTACTACCTCTATTAAACCCTTATGCTCTTCTTCTAAGTGTGACAATTTACTTGTCACTTCCGTAATCCAAAATAAAACTGAAAGAAAACATTCTTACCTTATTTTCTCCGCTACTTCTTCATCCATGCTATTGTAGCTCTCATGATTTTTCATAAGCCTTCAATCCACAGTATTACCTCTTAAGGTTTTCTCGATTAGAATCACTGAGAAATATTTCTCAAATTTTCTTAGTTCAAAGCCTTTCACAACACCTCTTATATCTTGTTTCTCCGATACCAATTGATGCAGTCGCAGCCTCAGATTAACATATAATCGTGGACTGGTGGGTTAGGACTCACATATATTCATTTTTCTTTACACAACAGAATAAAAAATATCAAAGTTAATTAACATACATACATACACGAATACAATAAACAAAATTCCTTTTAATATAGTGAATATAACCCAAAACACATACACATACGCATGATCGGAGCTCTTGGGTCCCACACTCTGATAGCCAATAAAAATTCATCGCATTTGCCTTCCCGCAACTTTTAAACTCTTCACAAATACACCAAACCATAAAAATTGCGACATGCGATGTGGCGCAAAGCCGACACGTGGCTACTAATTGTCGCATCACATCCTTCCTCCTCTCCGCATTGCATTGCAACCCTTTTAACATTTCGTGCAAACACTTCAACGATATCCACTATATCAAGTGAAGTACGAAGTCATGAACCATCATCCATTGTTGATTTTCTGGATGATCCAACAACCCGTGCAACATATCCTCCATGCCACTTCGCATCATGAGTTAAAACCTTTAACTTGTGAAAACTCTTAACTCCTAAATTATTCGATCGCCGATGTGAAACTACACCCTGCCAGCATGCGTACGCTCTTCCTCAACTCACCTTCACCATCCATCTTTCATATTTGGATTTATGATTTAATCACAGCCATCCATTCACCTTCTCAACTCTTCTTGCATATTTTTCCTGCTCTGATCATCGCCATCCATTCTTAAGCCCTTGATACTGCGATTCTAGATGCACCATTGGTCCCTCACTTAGAATTATTATAAGTGTTTTGATTTCTATTTGATTTTTCTATACGAAGCTCTTAAAAGATTCATCCTCTTGCTCAGCCTTGTTGTGCCTACAATCCGATTAGATTTCTTCGTCACTCATCCCTCGGTCTCTGCCCTAGATTTGCTTGTGCGAAATTCACAGGAACTACATTTCTCGCACTCAATCTGTCTGTACATTAACATAAATAAAAAAATGATAGGAAATATATTTAGTACAAAAGTAGTGTATTATCACTCTATAATTTTAAAAGATGAAGACAGACCTACGGAGGGAAACATCAAACCAACTTTGGAATCTAGGACCTAGTCCTCCTGGACTCAGGGAGGGCTCTCTTTGTTAGATATAATTTTTTTTACAGGGGCATTTTAGGCTAGCTGTTACAACATAGGTTTGTTTGAAGATGTTTGGTTGAGGCGGCAGAAAAAGGCCATTGGGCTATGGAGTCACACAAGTGTGGAAAAATTCAGATGGATGAATAACTGAGGTCAGGTGCTACCAGGCGAGCTAGCCATGTCCATGGATATTAACAACTTGTGAAATGGAATAGAGGAGGAGATTAAGGTTCAAAAATAATTCAGAGAAGAACATCCATTAATTCTACATTACGATCTGAGAAGAAAACATAATGAAATGTTTCAAGACTATGCAGGGTACCCTATGGTAAATCCTACAAATTTTTTATATCCGCAATTGGGAAAAGAAAACAATATGATCAAACAGGAGAATAACAAATTGCATGGGAAAATACTTTTCCACAGAGCATAACATAGAATCTGGAAAACCACATAATCCTTCATTCATCCAAAAGAGAGTGCTTACAAAAAAATGATTATATTATAATGGTTTTTTCCTTCCGGCCTCCTTCCATACTGCTAATGCATAGAGTATTTATAGAAAACTTGAGTCAAATGCCCTAATCTACTTGGGTCAAAATCCATTTATTACAAAAGAACTGAAATTAAACAGGAATGGACACGGAAGGCTTGGGAAAAATATATCTAAGGACATATTGCCCATAAAATTAATTTTGAGCAACTCTTTATGGATCTAAATGCTTTGATGACCCTGGCATATGGTCATGCATTTCAATAGATCAACATTGGGTAATTAAGTTTGGTGCAGCATTGGCTACTTTCATTTATGGATGATGGTGCTGATGTGCTTTGCTGCCCCTTTAGTCTTTGCTATTACATCTCCACATCAATGCCCGACTTGACCTTCTCTATCTTTTTCATTGTGACGTTCAGCCTCGTCCTGTTTTTTTCTCCTTTGTAGGGGCTCAGTCTATTACGAGTCCTTAAAGTGGTGTTTTGAGCCGTTTTTCTTCATAAAACAATGTGAAAACCATCGAATATCGGACCTGAAGGGATGAGGGTGGATGTGGTGCAGCAGTAGTGATAGTGGTCAAATGAATGCAGTGGAGGTAAAAACTAAAACTTGCAACGTGCGTTTTATGATGAGATGGTAAGGGTAAAAAATGGTTAAGTGAGGAAAGTGGCATATAAAATATCATATATGAAATATATGATATGTATCAAAGGTTGGCTGTGGGCAAGTGGAGCTATGATAAAGTCCTAAAAGCATAAATATTGGATTTGAATGGTTTTAATGGGATTTTCAGCATCGAAATTCAGAATTTTGGAAAATGAAAGGTAAGAAGAGGGTAAATGGAATGAATGACGACTGTATGGAGTTTTCTCACCATCACACCTTATCAACAACACTTACTTCCTTCTACTGAACAAAAAGGTAGATTTATTCCTCGAAGCTCTTGATAGCCATGATTCCCTTTTCTTTCTCTGAACATAAATAATAGCCATGGAATATTATTTTCAGTATGAAAAATCTAAGCAATAATAAGTCAAATTGTGATACTGTGAAATACAGGAGTCTAAAAGTGGCTCCAGCTGGGGATGGTAGCTCCTTCAGGAGGTGTCGAGAGCATCATAGACTAGTGGCCTAATCCATTGGGCTGATCCCAAATCTGCAACTTAATCTGCCACAAAACCTCTATGGCTGACAACCTTCAAGCTGAAATTAACACTCTCTGCAAAACTAAAGTCTAAAACACATTTAAACTGAAAACAAAATAGAATTCTGGAACTAAAGCTGGAAAAATGTTCGGAGTACTGAGCTTATTTGCACACCTACCTACCCTATCCTATTGAAATTTTTGTTGTTCTAAATGATCGAATAATGCCAGTGAAACCAGTCAAGTAGCAACAGAAACAATTGGACAACTTCACTATTGGTCAAGAAAATCAGAATCATAACTTCATCATGTGTCCATATAATCAAAGTTATAATATGAAATGGAAACTGTTGGAGTATTTAATCCTTATAGAGAATATACGTTTGAAAAAATGAGCTAAAAAGAACCTCCATATAATCTGCTATAGGATCAATAAAAGCATGAGGTATAATACTTGCTTCCAGGCCTTCAAAAAGAACTCTTGGTCAGCAAGAACTCTCGTCAGCATGCTTTGGACTTGCCATGAATGCTTAAAATTTAGATTATTTGAATCATGGAGTCAGCAGGTGAATAATGAAGCCTTCTTGTGTCTGGTGACTGTCCAACACCAGTAATTAGATCGGAAATTTGATGTACTTTCTGATGAAGATAAATTTCGTCCCCAGTATGGTCACCATTATGTTAGAAATTTTTAATTCTGAAAGTTGAAGACAGAACTACGGAGGGAAACATCAAACCAACTTTGGAACCCAGGACCTAGCCTTCTTGGACTCAGAGAGGGCTCTCATTGTTAGATATAAATTTGTTTATAGGGGAATTTTAGGCTAGCTATTAGTGCATAGGTTTGTTTGAAGATGTTTGGTTGAGGCAACAGAAAAGGGCCATTGGGCTATGGAGTCACACAAGTGTGAAAAAAGTCAGATAGATAAATAACTAAGGTCAGGTGCAACTAGGAAAGCTAGCCATGTCAATGGATCTTAACAGCTTTTGAAATGGAATAGAGAAGGAGATTAAGGTTCAATAGGAATGCAGATCAGAACTTCTCTTAATTCTACATTCTGTTCTCAGAAGAAAACATAATGAATTGTTTCAAGACTATGCAGGGTACCCTATGGTAAATCCTACACAAATGTTTCTATCCACAATTAAGAAAAGAAAACAGTATGAGCAAACAAGAGAATAACAAATTACATGGGAAAATACTTCACCACAGAGCATAACATAAGAATTTGGAAAACCGCGTAATCCTTCATTCATCCAAAAGAGAGTGCTTACAACAGAATGATTCTATTACAATGGTTTTTTCCTTCTGGCCTCCTTTCATATTGCTAATGCATACAATATTTATAGAAAACTTGAGTCGACTGCCCTAATCTACTTGGGTCAAAATCCATTTATTACAAAACAAATGAAATTAAACATGCATGGCCACGCAAGGATTTGGAAAAATATCTCTGATGACATATCATATGTAAATTTAATTTTGAGCAGCTCTTTATGGATCTAAATGCTTTCATGGCCTTGAAATATGGTCCTACCTTTCAAAAGTTCAGTGTTGGGTAATTAAGTCTGGTGTAATGCTAGCTACTTTCGTTTATGGATGCTACTACTCATGTGCTTTTTTTCCCCTTTAGTCTCTGTTGTTACATCTCTGCATCAATGCCCGACTTGACCTTCTTTGTCTTTTTCATTGTGACGTTCGGCCTCGTCCTGTCTTTTGCTCCTTTGTCAGGGCTCAGTATATTACAAGTCCTTAAGGCTGTGTTTTTAGCCCTTTTTCTTCTTAAAATAACGTGAAAACCATAGAATCTCGGACCTGAGGGGATGACGGTGGATGTGGCGCAGCAGTAGTGATAGTGGTCAAATGAATGCGACAGAGGTAAACACTAAAACTTGTGACGTGCAATTTGCGATGAGAAGGTAAGGGTAAAAAATGGTTAAGTGCGGAAAGTGGCATATACAATATCATATATCAAATATATGGTATGTATCAAAGGATGGATGTGGGCGGGTGGAGTTTTGATAAAGTACCGAAAGCATAGATATTAGATTTGAATGGTTTTAATGGGATTTCGGCCATCAGAATTGAGAATTTGGGAAATGAAAGGTAAGCAGAGGGTAAATGGAGTGAATGAGGGTAGTATGGAGTTTTCTCACCATCACACATTATCATAAACACTTTCTTCATTCTACTGAACAGAAAGGTAGATTGATTCCTTGAAGATCTTAACAGTCAGGATTCCCTTTTATTTCTCTGAAAATAAATGATACCCATGGAATATTATTTTCAGTATGAAAAATATAAACAATAATCAGTCACCTTGTGATATTTTCAAATAAAATAGTCTAACATAGAGAATGGATCCTAATGGTGTTTGAAAATGGGCATTAGGAGGATAAAAAAATAATAACCATTATGTCAAAAAATATATTTAGCTAATTACAATTCCATGGGGGAAAAAAAAATGACCCAAAAGGGGTAACAAGGAGATAGGTTCCCTAGAAAAACTAGATGATGTTAAAGTTGAAGGTGAAAAATTCAAATGGGAGTGATCAAGGGTAAAGACATTAATGGTAATCTCCTAATAGGCTAGTTAATGGTGCAATGAAATGAATAATTTCCAATAAAGGGATGAAGAAAATGGCTCATGATATGTAAGCATCCAACAAATACCAACCATAATTGTAAGAGTCTAGAGGATAATATTGTCAACACGATGATAAAAAGATGAATGTATCTTCAATTTTAGGATGTACACCAACTGGAATCCTAATCTTAAGGTGGATTAAATTGCATATGTACCTAGATATAGCATGTATCACTAATTTAGGGGATGTATGTTAGGAAGAATCTATCACATGGTAGATGGAATTTGGAAAATGAAAAATATGTATTGGTTGATCCATATGCCCAAGTGAGGGTAACATATTTTATGGGAATCAGAGGAGAATAAAATGAACTAAGGGTACTTAAATTATGAAAAATTCCCCTCGATGGGGGTGTCAGTCTCTGAGACATGCTTGATGCATGGGAAATGAAAATTCCCATATGACATATGGGGAGGATCACATATAATTTGACTTCCCACTAGGTAGGTTGTAAGGTGAAAGGATTTTTGAGGCATGCGAGATTTCATTTGTTTTGTGTGGGAAGGTGTTCTGGTAAGGTAAGTCAATTAATGGAGAATCCTGGGGATGATGTAGGTTATAATGGGTTGGAAATGTGGAGGCTCGTAGGCTTTGGTTCAAGTAGTTTTAGTTTGGATGGGTTCTCCGACCCTTGAGTAGTCTTGGAGTTGTAAAGAGAACTTGCTTCCTCCACTATGAATGAACAAAAAAATGCTTCAATATTGATTTTCCGTGGCTAGTTTGTTGCATCTATCAATGAGCTATGGAAAATTTTCATGGTAGGGTGGTCAGATGTAGTGTCCTTTCCTATGGTGCTTGGTGGATATATATCTCAGTGTTCTCCGTGGCTGGGTGGTGCTTGAGTCTTTTTTCTGTAATGAGTTTTTTGGACATCCTCCTCTCTCTAGTTTTTTATTGGCCTTCTATAATGCATGCATATATAGGAATACTATTTTGGGCCTTGGGGAGGAAAACTACTAGAAACAGTCATAGCAAGGCTTTGGGTAGGATTGTTATGACTGTGGAAAAAAGGTTGGATGGCATTTTCCTCAATTGGAAGAATATCATTTGGTCTCAATGGCCATTGGGGGTTCAGGTGGTGTTTGTCCCAGATTTTACTTAGCTATGGTTAGGTTCTTAAGGCATTGTTCTCTACGGTGAAGTCATTCATCCTACGACTTTGCTTCTAGGTGTTTCCCCTAACAAGAGAGAGGAAGAGCCATTGGTTTGGCTCACACAAAATTTAGTTGTCATCAAGGTTGTCTCCCTCCAAGTTCTTATATGGTGGCTATAATTTATGAAGGGGAGGCTTTCGTTGGTCGCTTCAGGGATGGAATTAGGCTTGCTTTGTTTCATGGTTTTTCGGGAGGTTGTGAGGAGCATTGTAGGTCTCATCTTGGGGGTGTCTTCTTTGGTATTCACCATGCGCTCTATATTGAGGAGATATCACTCCCAAACCCTGCATATATACATATTTTCTAATCAAGGATTCCCAGGCTATGAGTTAGAAGTGGCACCAAGGGATAGGGCTGTTGCGAGATCCAAGTGGGGAGGTTGTGTCACTGGTGGTGTGGGCAGGGCGAAATTTGGTGCTCGAGGTGGAAAATGAGGTGTGTGTTCCAAGTTGGGTGGACTTGTATCTTATGATGCTAGGTATAGGAGTGTCGATCATGGTCATGGAGAAAGCGTGTGGGTTCAATGTCACAGGAAGGGGAATTTAGGTCTTCCAATGTGTATATTTATTTCTAGCTAGCAGAACCGCTCTGCTGCTCAATGTGATTTACTTCAGTCAATTCTAGCTCGTCTAGAAGCTTATGACAGGACTAGAAAGGAAGATCATGAGGATTTTTGCTAAACCAGCTTCACTACTTTTAATGGCATGCTAGAGAAAGGATTTTGGTGGTTTGGCGAGGGAAAAATATGCTAGGAGAGAAGATTGAGAAGTTGGAAACATGGCTTGCTCGATTTAAGCAAAATTTTAGATTTTCTTATCGGCCCCCTCCCTCTCTAGGGATTGGGCTGAATAATCCATCAATGACTTCTGATGATAGGGTATGGTCACATGTGTCCTTCTAGTTTTGTTTTTCCTTTGGTGCTTTTGGCCTGTTAGGATTTTGACTTCTAATTTTCTTCTCCTACACTTTTTTTGTAATATGGTGATAGCATTGATAAACAAACTTGATGAGGGTGAGACAAAATTCATTTTGATAACTATGTACTCTATTTTTTATTAATCAATAGATCCTCAACTTACGAAAAATAAAAATATGAAAAATTCATTACAAGTGAGGCAAAGGGAGACCATTATCTATGAATAAAAGGGTTATCCAGATGTGGTTAATTTATACATAACTTAATAAATAGAAGATCATATTTACCAATAAACAAGTGGGGAAAAAACCTAACATAGGACATTAGGGCGTAGGTATAGGGTGAATAGTGAGTAGCTATAAAATTGACTGAAGGGGTCATCATGCCCTAAAACATGAGAACCTAACCCCCCACACACATACACCAATTGAATGATTATGGGGGGGAACTATTAGGTATGGGTAGTTGGAATAATTCCCCCTACTATTTTTTATATGCCATGTTAAAAACATGTCCCAAATGATGGGAATATACATATGCACTAAATATGTAGTTCTTGAAAGGAGAAGGTGGAGTGTGAATCTATTTTTTGTTACATATGAGTTGGAGGGACTAATTTTTTGAACTAAGAAATATGCATGATGATGGAGCTCATCCCAATGGTAATTTAGGAATCTAAGGGAATCTAAAATGTTTTCATTAGAATGAAATATTGGGATGATAAGAACCGACACTACCATATGAGATTGTTGAAGATGAGGAAGTGAACCAAATACTAGTTTTGTGGGATGAGAGCTATGTTTCACTTCCATGAAATTTATAGAGATTTATTGAATACTAGAGTTGGTTAGTTAGGCACCATACAGGGATCTCCAACATAAGGTTAGGAAAATTCAATGTAGCAATTATGGGAGTAACAATATTCCCATTACATCAGAAGTTCATTGTATAGAAAATAAAGGAGGAAAATACCCTTTGTAATACCCCTAGTTTGATCCTAGTTAGAAATGTTTATATACATATTGTTTATTTTTTTCTGAGCTATATTGTCTTGGGCTAGATTTCTCGTGTTATATTACGAAAAATATTCTTTATACTAAAGTACAGTGTGCCTAGCATTGTACATTGTAATTACACACACACATATAAAGAGAGAGAGAGGGAGAGGGAGATGCCAAGAATTCACAAGAGGGAAAGGGGGATAAGGGCTTAAGGAAAAGATATATGTTAAGGGGGCTTAATCCAATGAATATATTATATATTCTTAAGTCTTAACTCTTAAGGCATAAGTTACCTTTTTATAGTAAGTTCCACGACAGTGACAAAAGGGCCCAATAAGTGCCATGTGTCAAAAAAGGTCTATGCATATATAAGTTTTGGGTGTTAGCCAGGAATCCATCCATTCTCATAATTGTCACTTGCTACTAGGGTGTTAACATTCTGAATATGAGTTAGTGAACCACTATAACCTTCCAAAATTTTGAATTGCTTTGAATCCTAGCTTGATTGCGTGAAAAAATTTCCTTTGGTTTCCCTGTGGAATGTTATATCCTTAGAAGGTGAAATGTTAGGAATATGTTTCCCTTGTGTGAGTCTTGGAGGGTTCTTGGAGACTCCATTGGAGTAGCTAGAGTTCCTAGATCCACATATCCACTTCTCTTTAATCGACATGTGATAGAGCTCTACAAGGGAAGTGGGATAGCTTAATGGGCTACATAGTATAGAATGGGGTGCACTTCCTTGAGTTTTCCTAGATGAGGGCGATGAGAGTGTGGTGTGAATTACTATTGGAGCTTGGTATGTTGGCCTAGGAATTAATTTTGTTCATTGTGAGGCCATGTTGTCTTAGGTGGTATTTCCCATAGTGGAGTCATAGCCTTAGCATAGGGGTGACCTATTGTAGAGAGAGATGGAGTAGTTTATAGCTCGGTGGAATGTTTGATGCTAGCAGGAAATTAGTGTGTTTATAAAATGATATGAATTCTCTTTCTATGTTTTTATATGATGTGTATAATGTGTTTTCACATGCTTAACTATGTTATGTTTTTCATTTTAATAATTAATACTATCAAATTAGTAAATTAATGGTATTAGAGTGTTAACTATGGATGATATAATTATAACTAAAGATTTATTTTAAAAAATCATTGTGCACAAAGCTTGAATTGCAATGACATATACCCATAATTTAATATGGGGCGTGTTACACCTTCATAGCATACGTGAAACCGTCAAATAAGAGAATATCATTGTTTGATGGGGCATATATAACTTCTACATGAATAAGCCATAGCTTCCTTCCAAATTGGATGGGAAAAGTGTACATCAACCCTTCTTGCTAAAAGAGTTGTTCATCATATTCAGGGAAGGTGATTATAACTTAAATGAGTTTAGGTAAACCTAACCTCTTTTATACCAAGGTATAAATCTCACATCTAAGTGCACCTTCATTAATTATATATTAATGAATAATGGCATTCTTAATGAAAAATAGAACATGAAAGGCTACAAAAGTGGGTAAATGAAGGAGGCTAAATTTTTCCATCTTAAAAAATAATAAATTCAAGGGTTAATAGCACTCAAAGCATATAGTAAAGCAATTTTTTGTGAGAGACATACTTGAAGGGGCTAAGCTAAGTCATCAAGTATCATATACTTTTGCGGGCTACTTTTGAATGAGAGTTCAAGTGTTTTTTTCAAATGAAATATTTGAAACCAATGGGTTGGGTTAGGTTAAAGGGCCTTGCAAACATTTATTACTTAATGAAAAGAAAATAATTAGCGAAATCAATTGTAATCAACCGCACACTGATGGAATTAGGTTAAAAAGTTGACATTATTCAAATATATACAGAAATAATCAATCACTCACTAATGAGATTAGGTAAAAAAGTTAA
The DNA here is from genome assembly GCA_034641835.2 of Pinus albicaulis. Taxonomy (NCBI): domain Eukaryota; kingdom Viridiplantae; phylum Streptophyta; class Pinopsida; order Pinales; family Pinaceae; genus Pinus; species Pinus albicaulis. The sequence goes on along the minus strand of CM076581.1, from coordinate 882,220,268 downwards.
TATTATTCAAATGTATACAAATAATTTAATAACTATCACCTAGAAGAAATTAATTTATTTATTATATTTAAATACTTGACTCTGTCTCATTATCTTTTACTTTGAAAATTCAAAAACATAACACTTATCAATGATTACCAGTCCTCCATCTAAATATACATAAATTCTAAAGTCACACATAATAAATATATAGATATTAAGGATTAGAAGCCCGAAAACATGCAACACGAATCTGATAGCTTGATTCTCTTAGAAAACAATATGAATACATCGTTAAGAGTCTTTGTGATTTTTTCCTGTGACAACTTCATTAAAGTTAACTAGTGTTAATGAGTTAAAGACAATTTGTTTAATTTTTTATCTAGCAAGAAAAACTTAAATCTTTATTGTTGATAAAAGAAAATTATTTAATTGTTGACTTATTAATTAGGAGAAATTAATTAATAAAAAGAAAATATTTTTTAAGTTGATGGTAAAAATGTTTGCAAGAATAGGAGGTGGTTGGGGACAATTGGAAAGACAGTTACCTACTCCTCTGAGGATAAAGATGAATCCTAGGGGAGGAGTAGGCGTTCTATGCAAATGGTAAAGGGCAGTATTTTCTAGAGCTGGTGGTGATTAGTTGAAAATAACTTATAGCAACACTTGTGCAACCATATTTTCTGAGTTTGACTGGATTGGCCATCCAGAGGTCATAGCAGAAAGAGAATCTACTCCACTGTTAACCTAGGACACCATCCAGATTCTGGAGCTAGGGGGAAAGTGGAGCATGTAATAGCCTCCCTTGATGGTTTGGAGGACCATAGCTTAAATCTTCCTATTTCAGATAAGTATTATTGTGAGTGCTAAGAAAGTTAATACTGAAATTCGAAAGTTTGTCCACAATGTTACATATGAGTAGATATAGTTCTGATCTATAAATATATACATTTATTTATATATATCCAAGGAAGGAAATGATTTCTGTAGGTATCAATACTCTTTTATGTTCATATGATAGGACAAAATCATTTATTATTACTACTAAATATTTCTTTGTTATAAAAAAAATTAGATATAACAGGTTGTAGTAATACCTATTCTTATATGATGTATAGCAGTTAAAAAACAAGAAGGAATATTTCGTAGTTTAAAATAAATAAAAATAAAATAGAACATAAAGCTTATAGGATAAATGATATATAAAGTACTAAGCACAATCGTTCATATTATCTTTTCTATTGTAATATTTGCATGGACATAATTATATATTTCTTAACAGGAACAGGTTAAGGTTCAATAGGAAAATGTTATTAATTCTTCTGCAAATATAGACCAGAGAAACCTGTGTAAGGTTTTAATGGGCACTTCAAAGTGTCAATTTCAGTTCTGGGTGTGAACCCCAAACTGAAATACCGTTGCTCGCAACCATTAAACTGACTAAGAACGGACACTATCCAGCGATGGTCCGGGCACCGTAGTCTAAAACCTAACAAGTATATAGAAAATAAATTATGCTATAAAACTAAATGAAGAGATTAATTGAAAAGAAAGCGGTGGTCTGAGATATTTTTACCAATAAAAACTTGGCATGATAATTATTTTCATTACAAAGGAAATAATAGAAAAAAACAGAGTTTAATGGAATACTATAGATTCATCCTCATAAATATTTAACAGTGAAGCGACGAATACCCAAAATTTACTGTTTATTGTATAAAATGAAATCTACTAGCAACGAAGGAACCATGTCCAGAAATTGAACGAGAAATCTATTAACTCTGAAATGTACTGAAATGATGCATTAAGCACTAGCAACAGAGAAGATCTTTACAAAAATAAATAACAATATTTTTATCATTTTCCAAATGTAATAAAAAAGCTAGAGCTTACTCTCAAAGCTTTCAAAACAACATGCAACAAGGTTAAGTAAACCCTTCGGGTGAAAACCCTAATAAATTTCTTCTTCAAATGATAACATCACTACAAAATCTAAAAACCCTAGGTCGGGTATGAAAACCCTCATCCATAAATATACATCTTTTTAAACAGAAATTCGATACACTAAACCAGAAACTGAAATTATAGGTTACGGTATCCCTTTGAGATATCAGGGTACCTGTGTATTCACGAACGAAATTGTTAGCTGTGGCCGAGTTGAATGCAGAGGAGAGCCATCTAGGGTTTTTTTCTCAAGGGTTAAAGTCACAAACCTGCAACAGATCAAAACAATTAGTAACGAGGGTCAAATATTATATGCATATAACATTGATAACTTAAAATATTTGAACTCTATATAATCCGGCACGGATGAGTTGCCTGAGCAAGGTAAACTTAATCTTGGTCGCTCTGTGAGATCAATGAACTAGAGATTAAACTCTATTTTACAAAACAAAGGGCTTACTTTACTTAAACCTCTGAGGCAAAGGTGAAATAAACCGAGGAATGATAGCTTACCAATACGCCATGCTTAAGGACATATTCTATTGCAATAGTAGACATTTGGAACCAAATTGAGAACATCGCACTATCTGTAGGGAGGTATCAGCCAAAGAAAATGAAACTCAGTCAAACAAATCAACGAACAACTCAAAAAAAATAGAAAATGAGTAACATAACTTCATAGCAGAATGAAGGAGCAATCTCTCAAGGGAAATGCAGACCTATAATGGGGTTCAAGGCGGAGCATTCGATGAAGAAGCCAAACTCAGAAAAGTGCCAAAATCCATTGAAACAACCCTTTTAGGTCACAGTTAACTCGCAATAGTCTCCAGGGGTTTCCCTCGAAAAAAATGAAGGATCTAAGGCGAATCACATAGTTGTACAGGGATAGTAAAGCCCAGTACTGCTATAAAATAAATGGAGTTGAAAAATCATCTATGGAATATTGATATATTTCCAAGTGGAGCCCTGCATATCTTGAGGTTTAATGATATCGTATATCGACTTAATTAGAATGGATTCACCTATAATCAAAGTAAAGTCTTCTCACCATTGTTATTATTATTAAATCATTATGAAAATTCCAAACTCAGAATTGTAACCCCAAGGGATGCTTTGGAAAAATTTATAAATGTATATTTTTCATGTCATTACTTTCTATAAATGATAGCCGAAATATTTGTACTCAGCACCAATTATAATGGTCACGGACTATTAATTATTCATAAGTGTAATTTCAAATTCATGTGTATATTAGCATAGTTTGGTGAATTGTTTTTATGGATATATTTGATTAAGGTAATTAAATTTCTTATTATGTTTGTAAATGTTTAAGGATGAAAGTGACAAGTGGTATCAGAGCCGGTTGCTATGCTGGGACCCTAAGGGTCTACTAACGGTGAAGGTGGGTATGTGAATAGTGCACAGAGAGAGAGAGAGAGAGAGAGAGAGAGAGAGATAGAGAGAGAGAGAGAGTGATAATAAGAGGAACGATAGCACCACAATCGCAACCAGAGGAAACTCAAGCACCAACAGTCATGAACCTAGAGATGTGGGTGCAATTAAGCATAGAACAGCACCAAAAGACCAGTCGGTTACTTGAAGAACAACAACACCAAACTGGTTTTTTGTTGAACACAGTGCAACAATTACCAGAGGAAATGCTACGACTCAGGAAAGATAATGAGCGACTGTTACAAGACCAGGAGAAAATTTTAAAGAGTTTACCTGACAAATAGGATCAGGATTTCGATCATCCAAGTGATGAAAGAAGCGTATCAGCAGATGAAGATCAGAAAGCTAGAAATAAAATTACAGACAACGCTGAAAAGAGTCCCTCCTAGAGAAGAAAACATAGAAATTACAATGAGGCAAATTCGGGCAAGCTGTCTGACCAGCAAGATACTAAGAGGAAGAAAGTAGAACTACAGGGATAATTCCATAAAATTAAACCACCAACATTTGATGGTGAGGCAGAAGAGGTGGCCGAAGCTTGGTTAATTAATATAAATAAACACTTTCAGGTATATGAATATAGTAGCAATCTGAAGGCCAGATTGGCTATATAACAGTTACAAGAAAATGCCACCCTATGGTTGGAAGAAGTGAAAAATGTGCGCAGCATTGATGAACATGATATTACTTGGGAATTGTTTTAGCAGTACTTTAAAGATAAGTACTTGACAGAAAGGTTTTATGGTGACAAAGCTAAGGAATTCCATGATTGGGACAAATTACCATGGATGACTATGTTACTAAATTCACTTCCCTGTTACGTTACATTCCTTATCTTCGAGAAGAAAAGGCCAAAGTGTAGAGGTTCCTAAGTAGCCTACCTACTCATATGAGGGAATGAATAGAATTTGTTAATCCTCAGACCATGGATGAAGACATTCATAAAGCACAAATGTGCTATTAGCAGTCCAAGGCCAAGGGTGAAGGAGGAAAAAGTTGGTAGCCAAAGAAAAGTCAGAAAAATAATTCCAATTTTAAAAGAAGTAAAAGTGGCAACTTTAAAGGCACAACACAAAATTCTATCAGTAAGCAATTTGGTAGGAATCACCAAAGAACCAAATGGCCAATGGAAGAGAAGCCCACAGAAGCATCTAGTAAGCTAGAGCAACGAAAAATTACAAAACCTCCTTTACAGTGCTGGGGCTATGGGGAGGCTCATTATTATAAAAACTGTCCACAGCGAACCAGAAATGAAACTGTAACAAAACTGCAAGAAGCATCTACAATGGGGGACGTGGCGTGTAACAAAACCGACATCAATGCAGCCTTGGAAGACTGGCAGGTTGATTATCAGCCCACAATGATTGAATTAGAAGGTACTTTACTAAATAAACTTGTTTCAATTTTGATAGATCCTGGAGCAAGTCTGAGTTATGTAAGTCCCAAATTAGTGGAAATGTGAAAATTAAAAGAATAAAAATTTAATAATTCCTGGTTAGTATAGCTAGCTACTAGAGAAAAACGAAAGGTAACTGCAAAGATTCCGAATTGTACATTGGAAGTGGCAGAATAACAGTTACAGGTGGATTTAAATATTTTACCATTGGGATCTTATGATGTGTTATTAGGCATGGATTGGTTAGAAAGACACTGGACCTTAGTTGATTGTAATGAAAAGATCATTTTCTATAGAATTCAAGATGGCATGCGGAAATAAATTCAAGGAATTAAAAATCTAGTGCAATTACGTCCAATCACAACATCACAAATGGGTAAGTGTATCAGAAAAGGATGCCAGTTGTATGCAATTCAAGTGGGGTACACAGACTCCAAGGAAAAGTCACCAATAATGGAGGATATCCCTGTAGTACAGGAATTTTTGGATGTTTTTCCAGAAAACATTCCTGGTTTACCACCTAAGAGGGATATCGACTTCACCAAAGAATTTTTTCCTGGAGCCTCCTCGGTATCAAGAGCTCCTTATACAATGAGCGTGCCAGAACTAACTGAACTGAAAATATAGCTATAAGAACTGCTAGACAAAGGCTATATCCGTCCCAGTGTGTCTCCATGGGGAGCACCAGTCCCATTTGTTAAAAAGAAATATGGAACCTTACGTATGTGCATAGATTACAGGCAGATTAATAAGCTAACTGTTAAGAATAAATACCCCTTACCAAGAATTGATGACTTATTTGATCAAGTAAGGGGAGATAAGGTGTTTTCTAAGATAGACTTACGATCCAGATATCATCATATTTGAATTAAATACGAGGACATTTGTAAGACAACATTTCGCACTCGTTATGGGCACTATGAATTTTTGGTGTTACCCTTTGGATTGACAAATGCACCAGCAACCTTTATGAGGTTGATGCATGGCACCTTCCACCCATTCTTGGATAACTTTGTACTTATTTTCATAGGTGACATTCTGATATATTATAAAAGTGTGGAGGAACATAAAGAGCATTTGAGAATAGTATTGGAGATGCTAAGAAAGTATCAGCTTTATGCTAAGTTCAGTAAATGTGATTTATTTAAAAGAGAAATCAAATATCTGGGACATGTCATATCAGGTGAAGGAATCGTTGTTGATCCGGAAAATATAAAAACTATTATGGAATGGTGAGTACCTCAGAATTTGGTCGATATTAGATCATTCACGGGGTTAGCTGGTTACTACAGAAGATTTATAGAAGGAATTTCCAAAATTGCTTTTCCTATCACATCTTTGCAGAAGAAGGGAAAGCTTTTCAAATGGAAAAATGAGTGTCATAACAGCTTTGAAAAGCTGAAGAAAATTTTGACTACAGCACCGATTTTGAGGGTAGCTAATCCTAATAAATATTATGAAGTTTGTACTAATGCAAGTAAAGAGGGTGTTGGAGAAGTATTAACCAAGGAAGGTAAAGGGATAGCATACGAGACTAGAAAATTGAAGGATCATGAACATAAATATTTTTCTTATGTTTTGGAGCTTACAACAGTGGTACATGCTCTCCGGGTATGGAGGCATTACCTGCTGGGTAAGAGGTTTGTACTTAAAACAGACCATAGTAGCTTGACTAATTATTTTAAGAAAGCAAATCTAAATTCTAGGCAAGTATGATGGAATTCCTTTCTAAGTGAATTTGATATGGACATTCAACATGTAAAGAGAAAAGAAAATCAAGTAGCATATGCGTTGAGCAGAAAATTGCATGGCATATATGCATTATACTATAATCAGCTAGAAAGCCAACTTTTGGAATAGTTAAAAGATGAGGCACAGAAAGACCCGGAATATAAATACCTTTGGAAAAAAAGGAGGAAGATAAGAAGCAAGAAAAAACATCTGAGTATGGAAAGAGTGAAGATCAGGTGCTGACCTTCCGAGGAAGAATTTATGTGCCTAATCGTATAACCTTAAAGGAGTTAATACTGAATGAATTCCATCGCAGCAATTACGCTAGTCATCCGAGATATCAAAAAATGCTTACTGCAATAAGAAGGGTATATTATTGGCCGGGAATGCGTAATAATATTGCTGAATATCTAAGCAAATTTTTGGAGTGTCAGTAGGAAAAGGTGGAGCACCAGCATCCTGCGGGACTATTGCAGCCCATACCCATACCAGAATGGAAGTGGGAGGTCATCTCCTTAGATTTCATCATGGGATTACCCCGAGTAAAAGGGCAGAATGATTCAATCATGGTAGTGGTAGACAGATTAAGCAAATCTGCACATTTTATACCTATACAGTCTACGTACAAGATAGTACAGATTGTTGATATATTTATGAATGAAATTTTTAGGTTACATGGAATACCAAAAAATGTGATTTCAGACCGGGATGTTAAGTTCACATCTACATTTTGGAAAACTTTGTTTTTGGGTCTGGGAACACAAATACATTTCAGCACCACCTATCATCCTCAGACTGATGGGAAAACGGAGTGGGTAAACCAAGTATTGGAATACATGTTGCGCATGTATGTGATGCAGCAGCCAACCAAGTGGGAATATTATTTGCATATTGTTGAGTTTTCTTATAATAATGGGTATCAGGAATCTCTGAAAATGAGTCCCTTTGAGGCATTGTATGGTAGGCAATGTCGTACACCTATAAACTAGAGCAGTCCTGAGACAAAATTAATGTTGGGACCTGAAATGTTGGCAGAAATGGAGGCTGAAATAAAAATAATAAGGCAGAATCTGAAGGCTGTGCAAGACCGACAAAAGATTTATGTATATAAGAAAAGGTCTTACCATGAATTCGTGGTGGGAGATCATGTTTATGTGAGAATTAATCCTAAGAGGAGTACCATGAGATGGAAATCTTGTGCCAAATTATCTCCCAGATATTGTGGACCTTTCCAAATACCTGCAAGGGTAGGACTAGTAGCTTATCGGTTGGCTTTACCTAGCCACATTCAAGTCCACAATGTGTTCCATGTGTCCTTGTTGAAGCAATATGTCCATGATCAAAAACATGTGATTCATTGGCAAAACATTCAAGTAGGATAGAAATAAAAATCCTAACCTGAAATTCTAAACAAATTGTTGTATATTGACTTGGAAACATTGTTGTTTTTTTCAAGTAGAACCGGACGGAGAGTTTTTGCTTGAGCCGCAACGCATACTTGGCCGAAGGGAAACCAAACCCCGTAAACGATTAGTCATCTAGGTAAAAGTGTAATGGAAGAACTTCGGACTGGATGAAGCTACGTGGGAGGACGAGAAGTTCATGCAGGAAGCTTACCTGAAGCTCTTTGCAAAGCTGGGTTGAAACACCGAGGACAGGGTTACTTCTAGGAGGTGAAGTTGTGACAACTTCATTAAAGTTAAGTAGTGTTAACTAGTAAAAGACAATTTGTTTAATTTTTTATCTAGTAAGAAAAACTTAAATCATTATTTTCGATAAAATTTTTTATTTAATTGCTGAATTATTAATTAGGAGAAATTAATTAATGAAAAGAAAATCTTTTTTAAGTTGATGGTAAAAAATTTTCCAAGAATAGGAGGTGGTTGGGGACAGTTGGAAAGACAATTACCTACTCATCTGAGAATAAAGTTGAATCCCAGGGGAAGAGTAGGGGTTCTGTGAAAATGGTAAAGGGAAGTATTTTCTAGATCTGGTGGTGATCAGTTGAAAATAACTCACAACAACGCTTGTGAAACCAGATTTTTTGAGTTTGACTGGATTGGCAATCCAGAGGTCATAGTAGAAAGAGAATCTACTCCACTGTTAACCTAGGACACCATCCAGATTCTGGAGCTAGGGGGCAAGTGGAGGATGTAATAGCCTCCCTTGATGGTTGGGAGGACCACAACTTAAATCTACCTATTTCAGATAAGTATTATTGTGAATGCTAAGCAAGTTAATACTGAAATTCAAAAGTTTGTCCACAATGTTACAAATGAGTAGATACAATTATGATCTATAAATATATATCCAAGGCAGCAAATGAGTTCTGTAGGTATCAATACTCTTTTCTATTCATATGATAGGACATAATCGTTTATTATTACTACTAAATATTTCTCTGTTATAAAAAAAATGAGATAGAATAGGTTGTAGTAATACTTATTCTTATATGATGTATAGAAGTTAAAAACAAGAAGGAAGATTTCATAGTTTAAAATAAAAGAAAAGAAAATAGAACATAAAGCTTATAGGATAAATGATATATAAAGTAAAAAGCACAATCGTTCATATTATCTTTGCTATTGTAATATTTGTATGGAGATAATTATATATTTCTTAACAGGAACAAGTTAAGGTTCAATAGGAAAATGTTATTAATTCTTCTACAAATATAGACCAGAGCAACATGTTTAAGGTTTTAACAGGCACTTTGAACTGTCAATTTCAGTTCTGCGTGTGAACCCCAAATCGAGATACCATTGTTCACAGCCATTAAATTGACTAAGCACAAACACTATCTAGCGGTGGTCCGGGCACCGTAGTCTAAAACCTAACAAGTATATAGAAAATAAATTATGCTATAGAACTCGATGAAGAGATTAACTGAAAAGAGAGTGGTGGTATGAGATCTTTTTACCAATAAAAACTTGGCATGATAATTCTTTTTATTAGAAAGGAAATGATAGAAAAAAACTGAGTTTAATGGAATACTATAGATTCATCCTTATAAATATTTAACAGTGAAGCGACGAATACCCAAAATTTACTGTTTATTGTATAAAATGAAATCTACTAGCAACGAAGGAACCATGTCCAGAAATCAAAACAAGAAATATATTAACTCTGAAATGTATTGAAATGATGCATTAAGTGCTAGCAGCAGAGAAGCTCTTTACAAAAATAAATAACAATATTTTTATCGTTTTCCAAATGTAATAATACAGGCTAGATCTTAGTCTCGAAGTTTTCAAAACAACATGCAATAGGGTTAAGTAAACCCTTCGGGTGAAAACCCTAATAAACTTCTTCGTCAAATGATAGCATTGCTACAAAATCTGAAAACCCTAGGTCTCGTATGAAAACCCTGATCCCTAAATATACATCTTTTTAAACCGAAAGTTGATACACTAAACCAGAAACTGAAATTATAGGTTACGATCTCCCTTTGAGATATCGGGGTACATGTGTAGCCAAGAATGGAATTGTTAGTCGTGGCCGAGTTGAATGCAAATAAGAACCATCTAGGGTTTACTGCTCGAGGGCTAAAGTCACAAACCTGCAACAGATCAAAACAATTAGTAACGAGGGTTAAATCTTATATGCATATAACATTGATAACTTAAAATATTTGAACTATGTATCATCCAGCGGGGAAGAGTTACCTGAGAAAGGGAAACTTCATCTTGGTCACTCTGTGGGATCAATGAACTAGAGATTAAACTCTATATTAAAAAATAAAGGGCTTAGTTTATTTAAATCTCTGAGGAAAAGGCGAAATAAACCGAGGAATGATAGCTTACCAATACACCATGCTTAAGGACATATTCTATTGCAATAGAAAACATTTAGAACCAAATTGAAAACACTGTACTATCTGCAGGGAGGTATCAGCCAAAGAAAATGAAACTTAATCAAACAAATCGAAAGACAGCACAACAAAAATATAAAACGAGTAACATAAATTCATAGCAGAACGAAGGAGAAATCTCTCAAGGGAAATTCAGACCTATAATGGGGTTCAAGGCGGAGCATTCAATGAAGAATCCGAACTCAGAAAAGCGCCAAAATCCATCGAAACAACCCTTTCAGCTCACAGTTAACTCACAGTAGTCACTGAGGGTTTCCCTCAAAAAATATGAAGGATACGAGGCGAATCACATAACTGTACAAGGATAGTAAAGCCCAGTACTACTATAAAATAAATGGAGTTGACAAATCATCTACGGAGGATTGATATATTTCCAAGTGGAGCATTGTATATCCTGAGGTTTAATGATATCGTATATAGACTTAATTAGAATGGATTCGCATATAATCGGAGTAATGTCTTCTCACCATTGTTATTTTTATTAAATCATTATGGAAATTCCGAACTCAGAATTAGAACCCCAAGGGATGCTTTGGCAAAATTTGTACATGTAGATTTTTCATGTCATTACTTTCCATAAATTATAGCCGAAATATTTGTACTCAACACCAATTATAATGGTTACAGATTATTAATTATTCATATGTGTAATTGCAAATTCATATGTATATTTGCATAGTTTGGTGAATCGTTGTTATGGATATATTTGATTAAGGTAAGTAATTTTGTTTTTATGGTTGTAAATTTTTAAGGATGAAAGTGACATTTTCCATCTTTAAAAATGAAATAAAAGTATTGATGTAATTGTGAATTCATTTTATAGTTTTAGTTTTTTTAATTATAGATAGATATAATGTAGTCATATAAATTAAAGAATTAATAAGAATTGAAATATATATTTTTTAATAATAAACATCAAAATATTTATAATATATTTTTATGTTGCTAAAATTAAAAAATATAAATATTAAAGGTTTTTTTTTATTAACATTAAAACTATAATATATATATATATATATATATATATATATATATATATATATATATATATATATATATATATATATATATATCCATTCCCACTTTAGCATAGAGATTTTAACTCGTAAATAGATTTTGTTATAATATTATAAGCAAATATTATGACTTCTCAAAATCATATGTGAAAGAAACAGTAAGTCATATCCATATGACGCATGTCATTTGACTTTTTTTAAATTAAACAATTTAATTTAAAAGGCTAAAAAGGAATAATGATTCTGAGATAAAACTTGATTTTTGATATGTGATTACTTCTAAAAAATATTCTAAAATATTCTTTAAAATTTAAATCTCTATCATTTACTTAATCATTACTAATAATTAAATTAAAATTTTAGCGATATTCCAAAAGTAATACCTTTATCTTTATAATTACATATTTTTTTTTATTATAGATAAATATTTAATTTTGCATAATTATTTATAGTGTATTTCAAAACACTTATACTTGATTCTGTATATTGTTGATTTATTTTATATTTAACATTTTAATTTATATTGTAAATAATAACAAATATGATCTTCCATAAATTGTATTATAAATTTGTAGTTAGAAAAACCAATACAGAGCATTGTTAAACTTAATTTATTTTTGTATTGCTAGGATGGCGATAATCTAATAAGATTTATAGCATATATGATCATAAGAAGGTAAAAAGTATAATTTTGTTAATGTTGATTGAAAAGGTTAAGAAAATTGATTGTATTATAAATATTTTGAACATTAAGTTGTAAGTATAAGATGTATAATATAAGATAATTTTTTGTTTTTTTTAATATTTAGTTTTTTTAATTTTTTTATTTCAAATTTAGGAAATTGAGTGACATTTAATTTTACTATTTTATTTTAAACTTAGGAAATTGATTGATGTCCAATTTTATTATATAAAAGTTATGAGACTGATCTTTGAGAATCTTAAGAATCAATATTAAACTCACAATATAGTCATTTTTCATGGTAGGGTGGTCAAACGTAATGTCCATTCCTATGGTGCTTGGTGGATATCTCTATGATTGTTCTTTGTGGTTGGGGTTGTGCATGACTCTTTTGTTTGTGGTGATTTTTTTGGTCATCCTCCTCTCTCTGGTTTTTTCTTGGCCTTTCGTGATGCATGTACATTGCGGAATAATATTTTGGGCCTTGGCGAGGAAAACTACTAGAAACAGTCATAGCGGGGCTTTGGGTAGGATTTTTTTGAGTATGGAAAAAAAGGTGGGTGGTAATTTTCTCAATTGCGAGGCTATCATTTGGTCTCACTAGCCGCCGAGGGTTATGGTGGTGTTTATCCTGAATTTTACTTGGTTATGGTTAGGCTCTCAAAGCACTGTGTTTTACAGTGAAGTCATTCATCTTGTGACTCTGCTTCTAGGTGTTTCCCCTTATAGTAGAGAGGAAGTTCCATTTGTTTGGCTCGCGAAAAATATAGTTGTCATTAAGGTTGTATCCATCCTAGTTTTTATATGGTGGCTGTTGGTTCAGAAGGGGAGGCACCCGTTGGTTGATTCAGGGACAACATTAGGCTTGCTTTGGTTCACGGTGTGTTAGGAGGTTGAGAGAAGTATTTTAGGTATCATCTTGCGGGTGTCCTCCTGGGAATTCACCATGCATTCTATACCGAGGAGCTCTCGCTCCCAACCTTTGTTGATGGACGTATCATCCAATTGGGGTGGCTCGGGATGCGAGTTGGAGGTTGTACCAAGGGATAGGGCTGCTACAAGATCCAAGTTGGGAGGGCGTGTCACTGGTGGTGTGAGCAGGGCCACATTTGGTGCACAAGGTGGAAAGGGAGGTGAAGGTTCCATGTGGGATGGACGTGTATCTTCCAATGATAGGAATAAGAGCATGGATCATGATTTTGGAGCAAGCGTATGGGGTCAGAGTTGCAGGAAGGGGCATGCAGGTCTTCAAGGGTGTATATTTGTTACTGGCTAGTAGAAAAAATATACCGCTCAATGTGATTTTATTTTGTCAGTTTTGTATCATCTAGAAGCTTACGAAAAAACTAGAAAGGAAGAGTGTGAGGCTATTACGACCATGTTAAACCAATTGCACTACTTTCAATGCCATGCCAGAGAAAGTATTGTGGTGGTTTGGCAAGGGAAAAAATTGCTAATAGAGAAGATTGAGAAGTTGGAAACATGGCTTGCTCGCTTTAAGCAACATGTTATATGTTCTTACCGCCCACCTCCCTCTCCAAGGACTACGCTAGATAATCCATGAACCACTTTTGATGATTGAGTATAGTCACATGCGTCCTTCTGGTTTTGTTTGTCTTTTGGTGCTTTTGGCCTATTAGGCTTTGGACTTCTAATTTTCTTCTCCTACTAATTTTCTGTAATATGGTGATAGCATTGATCAACGAACCTGGTCATGGTGAGATGAATTGCATTTTTACAACTATGTACTCTCTTTTTTATTAATGGATAGATCCTTGACTTACAGGAAATAAAAATATGCAAAATTAATTACAAGTGAGACAAAGGGAGACCATTATATAAGAATAATAGGGTTATCCACATGTAGTGAATTTCTACATAACTCAACAAATAAAAAATCATATTTACTAATAAACAAGTGGGGAATATACCTAAAATATTCCATTAGGGTGTAGGTATAGGGTAAATAGTTAGTAGTTATAAAATTGAATAAAGAGGTCATCATGCCCTAAACCATGAGAACCAAAAATCCCACACACATACACCAATTAAATGATTATGGGAGGGAATTATTAGGTATGGGTAGTTTCAATAACTCCCCCTACTATTTTTTTATATACCATGTTAACAACATGTCCCAAATGATGGGAATATACATATGCACTAAAGATGCAGTTTTTGAAAGGAGAAGGTGGAGTGTGAATCTATTTTTTGTTACATATGAGTTGGAGGGACTAATTGTTTGAAGTGAGAAATTTGTATGATGATGGAGATCATCCCAATGGTAATTTAGGATAGTAAGGGACACTAAAATTCTTCCATTGGAATTAAATATTGGGATGATAAGAACCTATAGTACCATATGAGATGGTGGAAGATGAGGAAGTGAACCTAATACTAGTGCAGTGGGAATGAGAGATATGTTTCACCTCCATGAAATTTATAGAGATATATTGAATACTAGTGTTGGTTAGGTAGGCACCATATAGGGATCTCCAACAGAAGGCTAGGAAAATTCAATGTAGCTATTACGGGAGTAACAATCTTCCCATTAGGAGGGAATTTCATTGTATAGAAAACAACAGAGGAACTTATCTTTTGTAATGTTCCTATTTTTAACCTAGTTAGAAATGTTTATGTACATATTATTTATATTTTGGTGAGCTAGCTCATCTTGGGCTAGATTTCTCATGTCATATTAGGCCAAAGAGCCTTTATACTAAAGGACAATGAGCCTAGCAATGTAGATTTTAATTACACACACACACACACACATAAAAAGAGAGAGACAGAGAGAGGGAGAGGCTAAGAATTCACAAGAGGGAAAGGGGGATAAGGGCTTAAGGAAAGGAGCTATGTTAATGAGGCTTAAGCCAAGGAATATAATATATATTCTTAAGTATTAAGTCGTAAGTTACTTTTCTATAGCAAGTTCCAAAATAGTGAAAAAAGGGCCCAATAAGTGCCATGTGTAAAAAAAGGTCTATGCATATATAAATTTTTGGTTTTAATGAGGAATCCATCCATTCTCATGTTTTTCAATTACTAGTATGGTTTCGACATTCTGACTGTGAGTTAGTGAGCCACTATAACCTTCCAAAATTTTGAATCACTTTGAATCATAGTTGGATTGCGCGAAGAAGCTTCCTTTGGTTTCCTTGTGGAATGTTAGATCCTTAGAAGGTGAAGCGTTAGGAATAGGTTTTCCTTGTGTGATTCTCAGAGGGTGCTTGAAGACTCCATTTGAGTAGCTCAATTTCATGGATCCAAATCTCCATGAATCCTTGATTGACATGTGATAGAGCTCTACAAGGGAAGTGGGATAGCTTGAGGGGATACAGAGTAGAGAGTGGGGTGCACGTCCTTGGGTCTTACTAGATGAGTGTGATGAGAGTGTGGAGTTTGGTATGTTGGCCCTGAAATTAATTGTCTTTATTGTGAGGCAAAGCTGTCTTAGGTGGGATTTCCCGTGGTGGAGTCATATACTTAGCCTAGGGGTGACCTATTGTTGAGAGAGATGGAGTAGCAATGTTTATGTCTAGGTGGAATGTTTGATGTTTGCAGCTAGTTGGTGTGTTTATAAAATTATATGCATTCTCTTTATTTGTTTTTATATAATGTGTATAATGTGTTTTCACATGCTTAACTATGTTATGTTTTTCATTTTAATAATTAATACTATCAAATTAGTAAATTAATGGTACTAGAGTGTTAACTATGGATGAAATAACTATAATTAAAGATTCATTTTAAAAAATCATTGTGTACAAAGGTTGAATTTCCATGACATATTCCCATAATTTAATATAGGGTGTGTTACACCTTCATAGCGTACATGAAACCATCAACTAAGAGAAGATCATAATTCGAATGTGGCAGATATAACTTCTACATGAAGAAGCAATTGCTTCCTTGCCAATTAAAAAGGAAAATTGTACATCAACCCTTCTTGCTAAGAGGGTTGTTCATCATATTCATAGAAGGTGATTGTATCTTAAATGATTTTAGGCAAAACTAACCTCTTCTATAACAAAGTAGAAATCTCAAATCTAAATACACATTCATTAATTATATATTGATGAATAATCACTGGAAACTAGAACGTGAAAGGCCACAAAAATGGGTAAACAAAGGGGACTAAATTTTTCCCATATTGAAAAAAAAAAAGTAAACTAAAGGGTTAGTAGCACTCAAAGAATATATTAAAGAATTTTGTTGTGGCAGACATACTTGAAGGAATTTTAAGGTTGATATAGTAGCTAGGGGCTAAGCTAAGTCATGTATCGTGTAGTTTTGCGGTCTACTTTTGCATGAGAGTTCTAGCGTTTGGTTGTAATGAAATATTTGGCACCAATAGATTAGATTAAAAGGCTTGGCAAAAGTTTATTACTTATTGAAAAAAAAATAGCAAAATCAATTGTGATCAACCACACACTAATATGATTGGGTTAAAAAGTCGATATTATTCAAATCTATAGCTAACAAAATCAATTGTAATCAACACACTAATGAGATGTAATCAACACACTAATGAGATTAGGTAAAAAAGTTGATATTAGTCAAATCTATACAAATAATTTAATAAATATCATCTACCAGATGTTTAAAAGCTATGGGTCACATAGAAAAAAATTACCCTATTTATTATACTTAAATACTTGACTCCGTCTCATCATCTTTCACTTTGAAAATTCACAAACATAATACTTATAAACGAATACCAGTCCTCCATCTAAATATAAATAAATTTTAAAGTCACGGATAATAAATATGCAGATATGAAGGATTAGAAGCCCGGAAACATGCAACACGAATCTGATAGCTTGATTCTCTCTGCAAACAATATGAAGATATCGTTGACAGTCTTTGTGCTTATTTTGATCGAATTAATTCATTTTATATTTTATAAATTATTTTTTAATTTTTTTTAAATATGAATAAATATTAATGAAGTTATATAAATTAAATACTTAATAAAGATAAATAAGTTTTTTTAATGATAGACATATATATTCTCACTTTAAAATAGAGATTTTAATTTATAAATAGATTGTGTTATAATATTATAGTCAAATATTATGGTTTATCAACACTATATGCCTAAAAAAATCATATTCATATGACGCATATTATTTGACATTCTTTTAAATTAATCAATTATTTTTTAAATAAATTTTAAATTTTGATATATAATCACTTCCAAAAATGTTCTTCAATAATATTTTGCAAAAGTTAAATCTCTATCATTCACCTAATCATTACTAATAATTAAATTAAAATTTTGACCATATTCCAGAATAAATACCTTTATTTATATAATTAAATATTTTTGTTATTATAAACAAATATTTAATTTTGCATAATTATTTACAATGTATTTCAAAAATATTATACTTTATTCTGTATATTGTTAATTTGTTTTATATTTTAACATTTTAATTTCTTAAAACATTAAATATATTCTATATTTACAAATATATTCTAAATAATAATAAAATATTATATGTTAAAAATTATATTATAATTTTTTAATCAGAAAAACCAATACAGAGGATTGCTAAACTTAATTTATTTATTTTATTGTTAGGATGACGATAATCTATTAAGACTTATACCATATATGATCATAAGAAGGTGAAAAGTGTAAGTTTGTTAATGTTAATTTAAAAGGTTAAGAAAATTGATTGCATTATAAATATTTTGAGCATTAAATTGTAAGTATAAGATGTATAATATAAGATATAAATTGTTTTTATATTTAATTTTTTTAACTCTTTTATTTCAAACCTAGTAAATTTACGGACGTCCAATTTTACTATTTTATTTCAAACCTAGGAGATTGACTGACGTCCAATCTTACTATTTTATTTCAAACCTAGGAAATTGACTGATGCCCAATTTTACTAAATAATATTAAACTGACTGATGCCCTAGGAAATTGACTGATGCCCAATATAGTCATTTTTAACTCTTATTCCAAAGCATTTTATGAATTGAGCAACCCCCATTTCAGCATAAAAGTCGTTCAGAATTATTTCTTGCACCTCACTTCAAAAAATTCAATAATAAACTCACAACAGAACGTCTCGTGTCGGTCTCACAGCATGCTGAGTCGTTTTCTGCACGTTGCAATGTGTGTTAGAGGGCACTTTTCTCATCAAATAAATTCTGTTTTTTTTTTTTAATAAAAAACTATGTTGTCAAATAGATCTGATTTCACTGTTAGAACCATTACCATCATGTGTGTTCAAATATGGATGGTATGATATAAAAGCGTCGGTTTTATCGACGACAAGAAACTTAAGGCGCTACTCAATTGCGTGTGGTGGGGTCTCATGCAATTTCTTCCACCTACGTTCAACGAAAAGGAACCCTGGTGTTAATAAGATATAGCGTGGTTGCACCACTCAGGTGCTTGGGGGTTTGTCAAATGCTGTCTACCTGCCCGGTGAAACTGACATTTCTCCCCGTCCGAAGCGACATATGAGCTAAAATCTTTTATCCATTTACTTAGGTTTTAGATTGCCCTACATCTATCTAACTCCAGATTTATATATATTAAGAAGGATTAAATTTATGGAACTGTAAATAATGACATATTTTATTTATTTATACAATTATTTAAATATTTTATGAGTTAATATTAATTTAAATGTTTTGTATAATTATTTAATTTTTTTAATTTTTAGATATATATTTTTTTCAATTTTAATAAAAATATTCAAAATCTCAATTTTAACTAGAATAGACACTCTTGCCTATCATATTCTGCTATAAAATGTCCCTAGGCTCTATCCGATTACTTTGTTGTAGAGTGCCTCTAGGCTCAATTAGATTCGTGGCATCTTATTGGTACCTAAAACTTGGAATACCACTTTTCCTTAGTTGAGCATTCTAATCTGATTGAAAGTGGTATAAAATATTGATTGAGACCTTTGTTGACATGAAGCTATATTCAGACACCGACCACCGACCTCACCGACCTCGCCAACTCTCTGACAAACAACGGCGTCGAACCTAACACACTGCCCAACCACTCAAAGCAACCAACTGCTTCCCACCATGATCGACTATGTAATCATATGCTTTTCACATGCGGAATTAGCCCTCTTGTACAACTATAAATTTGTATTTCGTGCCTCTGCCTGAGAAACTCAAGGCAAGCAAGGCAAGGCCTCCTATAATAGAAATTGTTGTTTTATTCTTGTTTTTGTGTGTTTATTTTAGTTTCTCCTTTGTCTCTGTTTGTGATTTTGATTCTGGGTTCGACTGTGCTTCTCTGAGATCCAACCACTGGTATCATAGCCAGTGCTCACCAAGCCAATTCTTGATATCATAGCGCCAAAGCGCTGCACCAATGATCCCTTCTTTTGCAAATTTCTGCGATTTGCTGGAGACCTCTGGAAGGCAGAGGCGATGACCAGTGGAATGGAATGGAAGAGTGACAGGTTTGTGAGGTCTGCATTGAATTATGTTTTTCTGTGAGCATTTTTTGGAGATTGTTGCATAGGAAGTGCTGGTGGAATCGAGTAATAAATAGAGTTGTCATAGCGCAGTGAAAGTCGTGGACTTATTAAGTCCTTTATTTGGTTAACAGAGTATTTTGTTAACAACATTCATAGTGTTTGCAAAAAAAAAATGGGCTTTGCATAAAACTAGACGGAAAATGGTGATATATTGGCACATTTCAGTTTAAGTTTTGTGCTTGATGTCATATTTAAGAAGTCACTTAAATTTTTGTGCTTAAAGTCTTAATAAGTTAGATGGGATTTTATATAGTTTATAACATTATATATATAATGGTTCATTTAAATTTCACATTTTAAAGGGGAAAAAGGAAGGTCATCAAAGTAAGGGCATTATGGTTTAAAATAATAATTTTTAAAAGATGTTGAGTTTTGGCTGTTGATTTTTTAAAGGTCTTATTTTATAAGTGAAATTTTTGGAAGATGTGAATTTTATTGAGAATGGAGATTGGAATAGTTAATGATATGGAGAAGTTGAGTAGGGCTAATTTTTCCCTATGGAAATCACACATGGAGGATATATTGATTTTAAAAGATCAATATTTGTCGATTGAGGGTGTAACAAAGAAACCCTCATCGATGACAGATGAGGAATGGGTAAGCCAGATAGAAAGGAGATTGCGACAATCCCCCAATATCTAGCAAAAAAATGTGTATTTCAATGTGTCCGGAGAAAACATGGAAAAAAAATTACGGAAGAAGCTCCATGATCTATATGAGAAGAACACGACATCAAGCAAAGTGTTCTTGATGAAGAAGCTTTAAAATCTGAAGATGAAGGAGGCTGCTTCAGTTGCTGAGCACTTGAATGAATTCAATATTATAACTAGTCAGCTTGCCTCTCTTAAAATAAATCTAGATGATGAAATTAGAGCTATTTTGTTAATTTGTTCTATTCTAGACAGCTGGGAAAATATAATTGTGGCTACGAGTACTTCAACACCTACAGGGACCCTGATGTTTGATGATATTAGTAGCAGTTTAGTGAATGAGGAGCTGCGATGCAAGTCAATTGGGGAAAACCAAGGAGGAGAAGCTTTAGCTCTAGCTGATTGTGGTGGGAGGATTGATCAAGGCCGACAAGGGCGATCAAGATCAAGAGGCCGATCAAAATCAAGGAGTGGCAAGATCATCTACTTTCATTGTGGCAAACCCAGGCACATAAAGAAAAAATGTCGAGCCTTGAAGAAAGGAGAAAAGGATCAAATATTGGCTAGTACAAATCACAAGTCGTCCAGCACAAATGAAGGTGAGACTACTGATGTAGTCATAGATGGTGATTTGTTGTTTACTGTTTCAATAGATATGCATGTTAATATATATCTAGCAGTAGCTTTGATTGGATCCTTGACTCTGGGGCATCTCACCATGTAACCCCATGCAAAGATAGTTTTTTTGCATACAATCATGGTGATTATGGTAGAGTGCATTTGGGGAATAACCATTTTTGCAGTATTGTTGGAGTGGGAGATGTCGAGATGAGGATGAATAATGGACAAGATATATTGTTGAGGCAGGTCAGGCATGCACGAGAAATGTGCATGAGTTTGATCTCTATGGAACGACTCGATGATGAATGCTATTCCACAATATTTGGAAAGGGAGGGTGAAAAATTAGCAAAGGAGCATTGGTCGTGGCCAAAGGACCCAAGATAGGAACACTATATGCATTGAAGGAAATGATAGGAAAATTATATTTGGTTGTTGTCACCAAAGAAGGAAATTCAGCAGATCTGTGGCATAAGCACTTGGGTCACATGAGCGAGAAGGGTTTAAAAATACTTGTTGGTAAAAATTTACTACGAGGTTTGAGATCATACAATATTGATCTTTGTGAGAACTGTATATATGGTAGAAAAATAAGGGTTTCATCTCTTAGAGGTGGTCATGATAGAAAGAAAAATGTGTTAGAATTGATACACTCAGATGTGTTTGGACGAGTTAACATCAAGTCATTAGGAGGAGTATCATATTTTGTAACATTTATAGATGATGCATCCAAGAAGGTTTGGGCCTATCCCATGAAAATTAAAAGTGAGGTGTCTGAAATATTTTAAAAATTCCATGTTACTGTTGAAAGAGAGATTAAAAAATTACTCAAGTGCATAAGAACAGATAACAGTGGAGAATATTGCTCAAATGCATTCAAAGAATATTGTAACAAGTTTGGCATAAAGCATGAGAAGAATGTACCTGGTACACCTCAACAGAATGGTGTTGCAGAACGAATGAATCACACCATTATGGAAAAGGTAAGGAGCATGTTGTCCAATTCTGGTTTGGACAAGCATATTTGGGCAGAGGTCATCTGGGCAACTTGCTATCTCATAAATAGATCTCCATTTATAGCCTTGGATGGAGGCATCCCTGAAGAAGTTTGGACTGGTAAGAAGTGGAATTATTCTCATTTGAAAATCTTTGGATGTGAAGCAGTAGTACATATTACTAAAGATAATAGAACTAAGCTAAATGGTAAATCAATGAAATGCATTTTTCTGGGATATGTGGATGAAGAATTTGGTTATCGTCTATGGGATCCAGTCAAACATAAAATTATTTTAAGGAGGGATGTTATATTTAAGGAGTCATACATGTTTAAGAGGAATGTAGGTGAGGTGGAAGTCAAGAAAGTTATTGATAGGTATTAAGAACAACATGAAGACATCCCACCAATGGAGGAAAATGGGCAGCATATTCAAGAGCAAGAAGGACAACAAGGGGAAAGTGATGAACAACAAGAAGAAGGAATCTTGCAGGAACCTTTACAGGAGATTCAACCTAATAATGCACCACCATAGTTGATTCACAGATCTTCTAGACCTCATAAGCCTTCACCAAGTTATCCTCCTTCAAACTATATCCTATTGACTGATGAAGGTGAGCCTAATTGTTTTCAAGAGGCTTGTAAAGTTGAGCACAATAAAGAATGGACGAAAGCAATGGAGGAAGAAATGAACTCTTTGCTAGAAAATAAAATTTTGGAATTGATAAATCTCCCAAAAGGTAGAAAGGATTTTAAAAATAAATGGGTGTATAGCATTAAGCATGATGGTGACGAAAAGAAGGAGAGATATAAAGCAAGATTGGTGGTGAAAGGATTTCGCCAAAAGGAAGGTATTGGCTTCACTAAAATTTTATCACCAGTTGTCAAAATGTCATCCATTAGAGTCATTATTGGTCTTGTTGATTCTTTAGACTTAGAATGTGAACATTTTAGATGTAAAAATTTCTTTCCTTCATGGAGAATTTGAGGAAGAAATTTATATGAAGCAATGAGAAGGCCTCATAGAAAAAGGCAAAGAAGACCTTGTTTGCAGGTTGAAGAAGAGTCTCTATGGGTTGAAATAGGAACCTCCACAATGGTATAGGAAATTTGATTCATTCATGTTAGATCATGGTTTTCACAGGTTGGAAGTTGACCATTGTGTCTATATCAAGAGGTATGAGCAAGGAAAGTACCTCATATTATTTTATATGTGGATTACACGTTGATTGTTTTGCATGATAAGGTTATGATCAATATGTTGAAGAAGGATTTGGGTAACAAGTTTGCAATGAAGGATTTGGGTTCAACACAACACATATTGGGCATGAGGATCATGCATGACAAGGAAAATGTCACGTCCCTATAATACTAGGGTATCCTATTATTGTTGTTAGTATAGACCCCTTATTGTTATTTTTGTACCCCTGTAACCCCCATATTGTTATTATTGTGCCCTTATATTATTATTGTTAGGCCAGCTAGGATTTTATTGTGGCCCAATGGACTCCTATATATAGAAGGAGGTTTTGATCATTTGTATTGTCAAATAATTGTTCATTTATGTAATGTAAAGGAGGTTGTCACCTCGAAGTGGATTATTTCTAAGGTGTTGATCTCTCTTTTCTTCTATTTTTGGAGCTGGTTTCATAACATTTGGTATCAGATATTTGGATTCTAGGGTTTCACTGGTCCAAACAGGTCGTCATGAAATTTTCTCTATAATTATTTCTCTACTAGGGTTCAAAAGATGAAATTTTTACAGAGAAAAGACGAAATCCTGATGAATGTCATGTAAACATTTTAGATCTTGGTTCACAATATTTTCAGAGATATGATCTGTGGAAGTTAGGGTTTTTTCAGGCTCCTGAATTTCACCTAAAATGAGTTATTGTGGAATTTTCGCTATAAATTTTTTTCTACGAAGGTTTAGAAGCTGAAATATTCTCAGAGCGACACCGAAATCCTAAGGAACACCATGTAGAAATTTTAGATCTTGGTTCGCAGTACTTTTGGGGATATGATCTGTGGAAGTTAGTGTTTTTTAGGCTCCCGAATTTCATCTCAAAGTGACCGTGGTAAAATTGTCATAACTCTCTCTCTGAGCGTTGGATTGGAATTCTGTAAAAATTGGCCACAATTATACGGAGTATAGTTTCTTGTCTATAAATTTTAGAACCGAAGGAGGAAAAAGTGTCATGTGGCAGGTCATATAATTTTTCTCTATTGAACCATTCCATAACTAGGTAATTGCACGAGATTGGGCATAACTTGGCTTTGAATAATCCAAATGAGGTCAGACCTGTGGCATTTGAAAGAAGATTCAGAGGGATATGGTGGGATTGAAGTTTAGATATTGAATATCTAAAATGACAGAAACAATTCAGGTTCAATATCGAGCTCCTCAAAAGCAAGAAAAAGGTGTGTATTATTTTCGAATTACATAAGTCTTGTTTGAAAAATCAGTTTGAATTGATTCCAAGGCCATATTGTAGAATATATATTAATATTGGGTTCTAAAATTACTCCTAAAAAGAATTCAACTCTCATGAAGCTTTCAGAAATTTATACTATGGTGCATGAAGAGGAAGAATTGCAGTATGAGATATCAAAATTACGATACCAAGTGCAACAAATTTCGATCTTACAAAGAGGAATCAAGAATGACATAGATCGTTTAAAAGGGAAAATGGAGGCTAAGTTAGATGGTTTGAAGGATTAAATGAAAGGTAATATGGATGATAAAATAGTGGAATATCACATCAAGCATCCACACCAAGTTATCCAACTCTCAAAGGATAACCTAACTTTGGTCCAGAATCAAATGAAACAACAAGAAGATCAACATCGTAGCGAAAGAAGTTCCGAAGCAGTCACAAAAACAAGAACTCGACAACTACATAATCGATCAATTTCAAAGTATCTCAGCAAGTGAAAGAACTTACCCATTGAAGATTCCACATCGGAGGATGATAATTTTATATAGAAGCATTTGTAAATAATGAAGTGTTGAGGGAAACACTTATTTGAAGGAGAGGGGTATGTTAGGTCTCTATAATACTAGTGTATCCCATTATTGTTTTTAGTGTATCCCTCTTATTGTATTTTTTTTACCCCTATAACCCCCATATTGCTATTATTGTGCCCTTACATTATTATTGTTAGGTCAGCTCACAGGGGCATCACTAACAAGGCAATACTATATCATGTGCGTTCATATTGGGATATAAAAAATGAAAAAAACATCAGACAATATAATGGGTATATAACCAAAGGTAAAAGAGTTTTTATCTATTATATTATAATATATATATTATAAGGTATTTTTTATTCCATATATGGGCCAAGTAGAGGCAAAACACAGGCAGGAGTATCGTGGGAGTAGAGAGTTCAATGAACTTGGCCAAACATAGGTGAGAATATCGTGGAAGTAGAGAGCACAAAAAACTTGGCCAAAATCGAGAGCCACACTATTGAGTTCAGTTCCTGAGCATAGCCAACATGGTGAAAATCCACAGCCACATCTGCCTCATTCCTCCAAATAGGGTGTTTTACAAAAAACTCCATCTTTGGATTATTCCTATCACATTCCCATCACAGTAATTCCCATCAATAATTTTTTTGTTTTTATGTCTCTGAGATTTAGTTGGTTTTAGAATGATTGGGCCAAGGTGAAGAGAGTTTGTTTGATTTGGTCAAGGTCCTCCCCCTATAACAGAAGTGGTGAAGCCCAATGAATATTGGGATAACTCATTTATCTTAGATTGGGGTCTTGATGAAATTTTCCTCTGGAGTATCGAGAGTGCAACAAACTTCGGGTTACTTCCTATCTCAATCAATGAGAAACATTCATCTATTTGTGGTGTGACAGTAAGCGTATTTTGCATCTATCATCAGGAGTATTGAGAGCGCAAAAAACTTCTGGTTACTTCCTCAGATAATCAATGAGGCAACATTCATCAATTTGTGGCACGATAGAAAAGGTCTTTTACATCTGTTTGGGTAGTGAATTATCATCCAAATGTTTTCTGAGGCAGTGAGATTGGGCTGAGGTTCAGTTGGAGGCAGCAAGGGATTCTGTGTTCATATTTCACGTAGTGACCCATCTTGAGAATTTTCTTGTGGCAACGCAATTGTTGTAGGGTTAAATCCTCGGAAATGTACTTTCCTGAAGTTCAGTCTAAGGTTCATTCATCCCTCTGTGAAAATGGAAGGCTAAAATCAATGACCTCAAAAGGATCCTTGATGGCAGTAGCTCATACTTAGGGTCAAATCAAAGTTATGTTGATATTAGTGATCTGCTAAACCCTCTTGAGGTCCGGTCTATGTAGCGAGGGCTTGTTTGGGGAAATGTGGGGTGACTCAAGAATAATTTCATCACCTATGTAACCTTCCCCAAGGAGTTTTGTGCTAGGATATTGAGACTGGGGCATGATCTGAGCATCAGATCACCTCTGTGGGCTTTGTGGTAGAGGAAAAATTCTAAGGTGTGTATGTAGCATTAGAACACCTATGTGGTATGAATTGTAGAAAACATAGTCTGGCTGGTTGGGTAGAGCCAACAATTAATAAGGTTGGTTGGCTTTTGACTGTAAACCTATTCTCTCACTCTCCGAAAATGTGTAGGTTTAAAATTTATAGGTCAAGCTAACAATATTAGGATAATAGGGCTTGCTGATAATTTAACAATTTTTGTGTATCTAATACTAGTTAGAGTATAAATCGACAATGTTTTCTAGGCATGTCACAAACAAAAATATCCCCTATGTTTGGAAATCTAATTTCCACTTGGTTACCAACTATATTAACTCTCCAGGCGCAACATAAAATATCTTGTTATATGTCACTCTAGAGTGTAATACTGCCTCACATTACGTGTCTACCACATCCAAGAGATTCTCCTCCCATGGAACGATTTTTATTTATTGGCATAATAGATCCTATGACACACTTTCTTAACGTGTTATGGTAAAATAATAAACTAAATGCTTTAGTACTCAATGAAATTGCTACATAACCCTTAGAATCATCTCTGCAAGATGATCCCGAAGCCTCTCCAAGGCAACTAGAACATGACGAAATGTTATTCTATGACTGGACAGAAATGTTTTTTGTCTCTCCCTTTGTTTATGGGACTAATATGTAGTGCTACTAATAACTGGCTACATACAATGAAAATATTTATAACCATGGATTGAAGAATGAAATGAATATTCTTTAATTGACCTTGTCATGTGCTCTTTCCAACATTTTACCCTAAGGGATGTTTCATTGGCTAGTAATGCTTGTGCTGGCCTCTTCTCCCTTTTTCCCACTTCTCAATTCTTTTCTAGATATGGTTTAGCATCTACATCACATTCCTCTACCCCAGGAACTATCTGTAGGGGATTTGATGGGGCCATGGGAAGGGGAGCCCTTGCACTCTATGATACACTTTCTTGACGTGTTATGGTAAAATAAGAAATTAAATTATTTAGTACTAAATGAAATTGCTAGAAAACTCGTATAATCATCTCTGCAATATGATCCTAAAGCCTTTCCAAGGCAACTAGAACATGACAAAATGTTATTCTATGACTGGTTGGAACTGCTGCTTGTCTCTCCCTTTGTTGATGGGACTTATATGTAGTGTTAATAATAACTGGCTCCATACAATGAAAATATTTGTAACCGTGGATTGAAGAGTGCAATTAAGATTCTTCAACTGACCTTGTCTTGTGCTCTTTCCAACATTTTACCCTAAGGGATGTTTCATTGGCTAGTAATCTATGTGCTAGCCTCTTCTCCCCTTTTCCCACCAATCTATTATTTTCTAGACATGGTTCTACCTTTACATCACATTCCTCTACCACAAGAACTAGCTGTAGGGGATTTGATGGGACCATGGGAAAGGGAGCACTTGCACTCTAAGATTAAGCTCGAGGGCTTCATAGATGTTCAATATTGTTTTTACCAACCCTTTCACCACAGTGAGTGGGGGAGGCTATTGTGATCTCATCTTCCTTTTTTAAAAACGGCTTGTTGTGATCGATCTCTTTCTATCTTTTTATGTTTTGAGATTTCTGTTGGGCATGTCAGAGATTCTACAATTGGTTTTCATAAGTGTATGATTTCATGTTTTTTCATTTCAGAAACCTTTTTTTTTGTGGTCTAGTACATCTAAATGGATTTGTTGTTTTCATTCTCAAGAAATTCTATTCTCTGGAGCAAATTCTTGACTTGTGATATCCAATATTGAGAATTCATGCACCATGTTAATATGAATGGGGCTATATATTTCTCTTGGTTGTTGTTACAATTGTTGAAGGTCTAGTCCTGTGTCTCAGTTTTTAATTTGTTCTTGAGCAACGATGACAGTGGTGAGACCTCCATTGAAGTCTTTTATATTTTAAAAAAATACCTCCATTGTTTTTGCCACCGTTTTGAGGCAACACCCTACCACTGCCATTTTAGAGTTGTTTGAGGTGATTGGGGCTGCTAAATTCTGAGTTGAGATTGTTAGACTATGTATATTAATTGTAATTTATGCTTTTTATTTCTTTTTTTCTATCTCATTGTACTCTGGATGGAAATTTAAAATCTATTGTCTATTATTTTCATTTTTATTCCCATAAATGTTTGTTTGGATATATAGTAGTTTTGATCATATTCATGTTTTCAATGGAAGGTTTTTTCTTTTAAAATTATTAGCAATACACAGAAAATAAAATTAGAGGGTTATGGGTTTTTGGAGTTTGCAATCCACGCAAGATATGAGCAAGTTTTTCAAACTTAAAATGGTGCACATATTCCCAGCATTGGATAATTTTACAACATAAATTGGGCAACCTTTGTCATTGGAGAAAAGCAGCCTTAGATTGGATCTGATTATCCTATATTTGTTGGATATTTGGCATATGATGTGACAAACTGTTTGTTGCAAGAGACATTCTGAACTAGATAAAAATTATAAAAGGTGCCAAGGTTGTTACTGATAGGGTTACAAGTCGTTCAAAAGGATATGGGTTTGAAAGTTTTGGGAATGAGATTGAGCATGTTCGGACTATGACGAAGATGAATGGGGTGTTTTGTTCCTCAAGGTATATGTGGATAGGTCTTTCCACAACAAAGAAGACCACAATCTTTTAGCAACCATATCCTAAATGTAAGTTGTGCAAATTTATACATAAATGTATTGATTTTTTGAATATTTTATTATTCTGGTAGAAGATACCAGAATCATGAATAATGGTTGTGTTGGTTGGAAAAAATCATATTTTCCATTGATATGGATCAGATCTGCTTTTTATTGCCTCTGTGTTGTGTAGCTTGAGGCTCTAGTCTATGTACTGAGTACTTTCCTTTCTAAATTAGTAGTTGGCTGGTATTCCAGTTGATTTTTTTTATATTCATGATTCCAATTATGTTTGAATCCACTATACCCGATTAAGATATTTTCTTAAATTACACTAGAATTTGGTCAGGTGATGTGGGAGGTTTTTAAAACTAGTGAATTCTATACAATCCAACTTTGCTAAGATTTGGAATTAATTTACATTTCAAGTACTTCAAGGAAGCCGCAATGGTTGCTTCAGTTGATCTCCAAAGTCATTTCCTTCCAACTGTTTTCCTTTCCTTTTTGAAATTGGGAAAAATTTAATTAGAGATCAAAGTTATGAAAGATTATAAAATTGATGTTCTCTCAAAGAACGATGCCAAGATGCTCTGTTCCGTTGGGGGCCTGGAACAAAATTCAGCATAGAAAAAGCATCCTTTTAGTGGGTCGCCTCACCTAGGTTAGTTTTACTATTTATGTAATGAACCACCATTATGTCATTCATTTGAAAATTTTCTAGCATTTTATGCTCTACCATTGAACACTTTTTTTCTTGTATATTCATGAGTTTTCCACCTTCTTAGCTTTCCTTTTCCAAAATGTTGTTTATATAGACAATTTCTCCATTTCCTATTTTAATATGGTTGTTTCCTTTATTTTTGATACAAACTTTACTGTTCAATTCTTTTTTTAAAAATTTTTAGAATAGAATGATATAATATTTTTTTCCCCAATTTCTCATTATCGATCTTATTTTTCATCTTCTGTATATTTAAAAAATATTTTCAAACATTCAAGGCATCTTGTAGGCAAGCATGGTATATGGTTGGCATAGGTATCATGTTGTCATGAATGGTTGATTAACATTTTGGAGGATTTAGAATATCTTTTGGATTTTAAATAAAGGATAGCCAAGTGGATGCCACCTTCATGTTGTGGTTGTCCTGTCATATAAATTAGCCTATTTAAATTGAGTGGAAATAGTTGGCTACTGTAGATGTCTCTAAGATCTGGGGGACATGTTTTTTTTCAGAATTATTAGGCCAAGATGAAGAGATTTTGTTCCATTTGGGTAAAATTGAAGTTCTGTTGAGAGCAACAAGCCGCTAAACCCTCATGAGGTCCGGTCTAGGTAGTGAGTGTTTGTTTTGGCCAATGTGGGGTGATTCAAGAGAAATTACATCACCTATGTAACCTTCTCCTAGGAGTTTTGTGGTAGGATATTGAGACTGGGGAAATATCTAGGCATTAGATCACCTCTGTGGGCTTTGTAGTATTGGAACAATTCTGAGGTGTGTATCTAGCAACATAACACTTATGTGGTGTGAATTGTGGAAAACACATTGTGGCTGGTGGGACAGAGGCAAGAAAGAGGCAAAAATTACTAAGGCTGGTTACAAGACCAAACTAATAATATTGGGATAATAGGGTTTGCTGATAATTTAGAAAATTTTTTGTATCTAATACTAGTTAGAATATAAATCCACTATGTTTTCCAGGCATGTCACAAACAAAAATATCCCTCATGTTTAGAAATATAATTTCCACTTGGTTACCAACTATATTAACTCCATGCACAACATAAAATAACCTTACCATATGTTACTATAGAATAATATTGCCTCACATTTTGTCTACCAGATCCGAGAGATTCCCCTCCCATAGACTCATTTTGCTTTATTGGCATAAGGGATCCTATGATACCCTTTCTTGATGCGTTATGGTAAAATAAGAAACTAAATGGTTTAGTACTCAATGAAGCTGCTACAAAACTCTTATAATCATCTCTGCATGATGATCCTAAAGCCTTTCCAAGGCAACTAGAACATTGTTGGAACAGGGTCTCCTAATAAGCTGTGAAACTGGTCCATTTTGAATATTTTTTATTATATTTAGTCTAGCACAGGGGTTTTGGGGTGGGTCAATGCCTCGAATGCATTGTAATGGATAAAAGGGTAAACTAGGGGTCCAAAAACCACGGTTTGCAGACCATAGAAAAGTCTAGGCTAGATTTTTATAAATAGAGGAGAATTGTGTATTGTAAAGAACAAGAATGATTAGCTATTGATACGAATTGTTCTTTAAACTATCTATTTGGGTTTTGGGGCAAGGACTCCTGATGGCTTTGTGCGCAAAGATCCAATTCGAACTGTGTGTAGACCCTGCTGCTGTGTGCACAGGTTGGGAAGGGAATTTTAAGGAAGAATTGATGAATGAATGAATAAGAGGGATTGATAGAGAACTGAATCTGTGAGTAATCTTGTGCGAATTGTTGGTAATTGTTGTATTGTGCATTTTCTGTATTTAAGTTGCGAAGATCTATGCAAGTGTGTTTCTGGATCTGGATCTATTATGTTCTGTTTATATAATGTTGTGTTATTACCATAAAATCATATAACTATAGATCTAGCACACATGGATACGAAAAGAGACCTAATTAACCCTGCGCAGAAAAATGTAATCTGGGATTGTAGGACCTAGCGCAGCTCTGCTTGTCTTACTCATCCTTCTGAGGATGCGGAAACCTGGTTCTAGCACCCACCCATACTACTTCTGGTGAGACTTTGACCAGCACAAGCAGGTCACTACCAAAAGGGCCAGTAGTATAGGGGCTTGTTGGCAAACCTTGCACACCGAACCTGGGTCAGGACCCCTTAAGCCAACAAATGGTTCTGTTACCGGGACCTCAATAGTCGGAGAAAAGGATTGGGTATTGATAAGAGAATAGTGGAGAGGGGTGCCTACGACGAGGCCCTAAGAAATCGTGGCAGTACACTTAAAATTACCTACCTTCGAAGGCACGACCGACGAAGACATGGAGCGGTTTTGGTTTGTGGCAGAATCGGTATGAGTTGCATAGGGTGTAGTGAGCGATACTACGAAAAATGCAAAACTATCCTTAGCCTTTGATGGGAGAGCTTTGGACTAGTACATGGGCTATGTATCACAAAATATGGGCGCAACTATCCAAAACATTAAGGACGCCCTAAAACAACAATTTCGAAAACCTAAAGCCTACTCTCAAGTTGTAGCAGAACTAAAAGATTTCAAGCAAGGAGCAATTGAGTCTGTATGGGAAGAAAATCAACGCCTAAATAAAGCTCTCAGAGAAGGAGAATTTCAGTACGATGAAAGACAGCTTATGAAATGGTTCATCGCCATGCTAGTCCCTCACCTACATGTACCTATGGGTCACCAGACTTTTGACTCACAAGATAAAGCCTTGGAAGCTGCCATGAAACTAGAAGCTACGCCTAGGAAGGATGCTGCGTTGGAGATACAGGAGATCTAGGCACAGCTTGGGGCTATACACCAGGAAATTCAGAATCTACAACGAGAGAAAGGAAGAGAGGCTAGCAGAGAACGAGGTCACACGACAATACAAGAGCATAGTCCAGGTCAACCGGGATCAAGGGTGCATAGTCCTGAACAATGGAGCTCAAGGGGATATACGCTTAGGTACAGAGGGGGATGTGCAGATGGGTTGCGCAGTACCAACCGATGGTCTTGTCCAGGCACCAACATTTTCAACTCAAAGAAACGTTGGTGCCGGTTTTTTCGGTCAATTGGCCATGAGGAGCATGACTGCCTACTCCATAATGAAGTCATAGACCGGGGAAAATCACCAAAAGACCCTACCTCACCAATAACCCCTTCGGGTGATTCCCCCCCTGGACGGAATGAAAGGAACCAAAGCAGGAGCACAGGTCGGGGTCGAGGCCAATCAATCTGCTATAACTGTGGAGGCACGGGGCATTTTGCAAAGGATTTCCTAGACCCCTCACGACCGTCCTGCAAGTACTGTAGGTGGTTGGGCCATACGCTGGAATATCGTCTAGCCCTGAAAGAGAAGATATGGGAAAAATAGCTTGCATTTACGCTGAAGGTGCGAAGGGTCCATACCGAGCTAGGGGGTAAATACCCAAAGGTAAATGTGGTAACACGCAGTGGATTGGTGACTAGGGGAGTTAAGGAGAAATACAAAACTGATGCACTGATCTGTAGGGAGGTTAGCAACCAAGGAGTGGACCTGGAAAAAAAAAGGGAGACATTTATGGAAGCTTGGAAGGACTTCCTTGAGACTAAATTTTCACCATCTACACACCTTGGGGATGTGGAGGTAGCTGAGGAGGTTAAACCCTTCCTATAGGAATGCATGTGGCTGCTGTGAAACCCCCAGGCAGTATGGAATCTACAGGCTTTTCTAGAGAGTTGCACAACACGCATTGCCCTGTCACGGGACATTAAGGATGTGCAACAACTATACAAATATTAGAGACGCACTGGCATGGAGATGCAACTGACAGTCAAGGTCGGAAACTATGAGATGGATTAGGTTATCTTAAACCTTGGATCGGATGCCAATACACTACCTAAGCACACTTGGAAATGCATGGGGGAACCCAAGCTGGAAATATCCACCATCCAGCTTCGAATGGCCAATCACCAAAAAATAGTACCTCTGGGGAGGCTCTCTGGGATCCTATTGGATGTCGTAGGGGTACGCGTCTAGGTTGAAATCGAAGTCATTCAATTCACTGAGGATGCAGACCCTTATCTTATGCTACTTGGATTGGATTGGGACATCTACCTAGGTGGTATCATTAACTTAAAAAAATGAAGCATGGTATTTGAAAATAATGGCACAAGGGTCGTTGTGCCATTAGACCCTACGAAAGGAAAAAGTTATACGGAACCTATAACCAAGGAGGGAGATGTGGATTATATCTATAAGTTGACAACACGTAATAGGGACAATCTAACCCAGGATGCAGTACTATCCTGCAAAGGGGATGTTGACGATCCCAGTAAGGAACTAGAAACTTGGCATACTCGATTGGGTAAAGCCTCCACACTGCGTTGTCTTTGTATCAAAATGGCCCCAGAGGAAAGGACTGGAGTTGTGCTAACCCCTAGGAAAGGTCAAGGAAACCCAAAAATGAGCAACAGGTTCCCTAAGACACCTGTAGGTTTAGCAGGTATCAACCCCATGCATCGGGTCACCTCTAAGATGGTGACACAACTAAGGATCAGACGGTATGCTCCGAAAACAGCTCCTTTTGGGGCCTTAGTAGAACATTTGATAAAAATCCCTTGGTTTTGTGCCAAGAGCTACCTAGGGAGCAAGCTTGTGTTAGGGGAAGACATGCAACTGTCACAACTAGGTAACCTTAGCTTAACGAGTATGCCAAGCTCACTGGGGACACGAAAACTAGCCCTTGAAACTGTACCCACTGGTAAAAAGCAGAATTTAGCGTTGAGGGAAGCGACTTCTTAGCCTTTTGTAGGATGAGTTATGGGAATTTTTTACCGCTCCTTGGGAAACCCACACTGAGTAAAATATTCCTCTCCATCATTCGATGGGAAGTGCTTAAAAGAGGGCAGGATAGTCCAGTTAGTAGTATTGTCTCATTTACACAACTGGCCTTCCTCAAGCATCTTCTGGAATCAATTGAGCAACAAGTTTTTTATAACCACAACTGCCCTCTCATGTCTGGTCAACCTCCTCCGTCAGATAGTAGTCATCCAGAGCCAGGATTCATTTTTCGTGCAAGGATGCCAGCTACTACCCTTGCTAAAAGCTCCGCCCCGACTGAGCCTGATGTTGAAGAAGTCCTGGAGGATGAGCAGGACTTAGAAGAAGTCCCCCTCCCCCCCCCCAAGGGTCACAAGGAAAGGCAAGGAAAAATCATGAATCTCGAGGAAAACGCCACAAGCGACAAGAAGGCCTTGAAGCTCCCCAAGAGATGCCAGGCCCCTGCCCTTAGAACAAGATGACTAGGAGGGTGCTCTTTCGGCTAACCCGATCAATTGGTTACCCCCCTTTTTTCGACCACAAAGGCCATCTACACGAACACCAAAAAGATTGGATGGCTTGGTAACCTACCTGCAGACCCCACTGACCCCAGGCGAGGTCTCCATCCTCGGTGATCCCTGTGGATGCCTCCATGAGGTCAAGTTCGATGACCAAAATTTGGTGGACCACAACACCGTCCTAAAATTGGCCCCTACATTATACTTTGATACGATCTATAAGGAGGATGGAATCACGATAGTACCTCAGCGCTGGGTATGCGGCTTGGCAGGATCCAGACTCCTGAATTTGCTTCGAATGCCCCAGTTTGGCCATTACAACATTACATATTGGTTGGCTCACCAGTTACTCACCCTCATTCACAATGGTTGCTTATCGATTCGCGAGAGGATCCATATTGATGCTGCATTGATCCACAAGATTACAGGCCTCCCGATGCAAGGACCGCACCCATTAGCATAGGTCGGGAAGAAGTACGAAGTCGATACTATTCTGTTTGTCTAGGAGACCTATGTAGTACATCGAAATCAATAGGGGTTTGTGATCCAAACCATCAATGACCTTGCTACGCAAATGGACACTCGACTATTAGCCTGTAAACTAATGCGGAGGTGCCAGGTTGCGACTTTCCCTGCCTATGTAATCCATCTAGCCAGACAGTGCACGCAGGGTCTATTTTTCAATTGGGCTCAATACTTGTGCAATGAATTTCTCATTAATTTCCACGAATCTCAAGAGCATGGGACATATTTCTTCTACTGATGGCTATTATTCCTAATAGTGCTAGTCACTTGGGACAAACTAGAGGAGTCACTCATTCTAGAGCTCCCTAATGGAATATTTGAAGGCACTCGGTATTTTCACTTATGGGACTCTAAGGATAAGCAACACATCGAGGATAACAAGGTATTTTGGATCCTCTTCTAGAGCAATGTCGCAGCTGCCATACACTCCAGACCCGAGTTATTGCCCACTATATATGAAAAATACAAGCATGTTGCCGCATTCCAAATTACCATGCACCATGTTCGGATTCACAACCTCACCAATGAGGCATGGACAAAACTCCATTATATGGTAGCCAATGAAGAAATTGACCTACTGATCTCGCTGTGGCCCCCTGCCTAGAAAAAAGGCCTCACCAACACTCTTGGGGAGACTGTAACGCCCCACCAACCAGCATCAGTTACAGTTGAGTTGATGGGTAACCTGCCCCAGCAGCCTGATACTGCTCCAACCCAGGTAGGTCCCGACAAAGCTACAACCCCGCCAGGCACTAAGAGGACAGGGGAATCGACATCTGGACCAAGAAAGAAACAACACGCCCAACGCGCGCACTACGATGTGACAGTGACATTAACGGACGGTGACCTGGAACATATTGCGAACACGGCCACCATGGATACAGAGGATAAGTAGGAACTTATTGCAGCCCAATGGAAGGCAGGGGTCAACTCGCTACAAGCTGACCTCCACGCTCTCTAGATCAAAATGGATCAAACCCCAACCAATGAAGGCCAGACACAACCCCTATCAGTTGATAGAAACCGACACCATTTGGGGAGGCCAGTCATCTCTGGGGTATCCCTAACAGTGCCTTGGTAGGAACGCAACCCTTGGAAGCCATAGGAATTAAGCTAGACTTGGCTTAGATACCCCATGCAGCCCTAGAAAGCCCCAATCATGCTATCTCCCAGGAGATTAGTCACCGCACTCAATCCATAATCCGACAGCTTAATACAACCCAGCACACCATTGCACAACAAGTTGCTGACTTAGTCCAAGCCGTATCAAAATAGGCAAAGCTTGAGACTGTGATCCACCAACTCTGCATGGAATAGAGGAAATCCTAGCTAGGGATACATCTCAAGATAAGGTGGAAAATTTGGTTCCTGCTCGCAAATCTTCTGAGCTAGAAATACACACTATTAGGACTCAGCTGGAACAATGGATTTCGGACTTATAGGCCAGACTACAGCCCGACACACCCCTAGAAGTTCGTGCCCGACTTACTACCCTAATCATAGATACAACAACTACAATTACTGGGCAAATTGCTCAAGGTGCCAAGCTGCTGGAGTCAGGCATACAGCTCTGGACTCGGGTCCAGTGCGATCCAGTCCTCCAACAAATCAATCAATACTTACGACAAAAAGAAGAAGTTGTTGAATGGATCAACGCTACATTGCCTACCTTGGTACCTACCCGGCGCTTGGCATGATTAAAAACCAACAATGACCTCCAGGATGACATTGAGAAACTCCAGCATAAAGAACACTTCATGGTTGAATGTCTAAAGCCATGGACTACCTCAGCCCTCTCATTAACACAATACATTGATGGCGCAACCAAGAAACCTAATCAACTTCTTGAAAGCATTGCCACGGCCACAGAAGATCCGCCTTCCCAGAAGATGCTCGATCTTGCACAAAATTTTCCTGCCCAAAGTCAAGATGTACTCCCTCAACTCAACAGTTATTTTGATACCTTGCATGTGTAGATCGAAGCCACACCACTGCAGTGACTCAGGACGAGTCACAAGATTGTGTTGGGGGACTGTTGGAGCAAGGTCTCCTAACAAGCTACAAAACTGGTCCATTTTGAATATTTTTGATTAAATTTAGTCTAGCGCAGGGGTTTTGGGGTGGGTCAATGCCCCGAACGCATTATAATAGGTAAAAGGGTAAACTAGGGGTCTGTAAACCACAATTTGTGGACCATAGGAAAGTCTAGGCTAGATTTTTATAAATAGAGGATCATTTTGTATTGTAAAGAACAAGAATGATGAGATATTGATACAAAAAAAAATTTAAACTATCTATTCAGGTTTTGGGGAAGGACTCCTGCTGGATGTGCGCATAGAGGTCCAAGTCTAGCTTTGTGCAGACCCTGCTGCTGTGTGCACAGGTTGGGAAGGGAATTGTAAGGAAGAATTGAAGAATGAATGAATAAGAAGGATTGATAGAGAACTCAATCTGTGAGTAACCTTGTGCGAATTGTTGGTAATTGTTGCACTGTGCAAGTGTGTTTCTGGATGTGGATCTATTTTTTTATGTTTATATAATGTTGTGTTATTTTCATAAGAGCATATAACTATAGATATATCTCAAGTGGATGCGAACAGAGACCTAATTAACGCTTCACAGAATAAGGTAATCTAGGATTGCAAGACATAATGCAGCTCTTCTTGCCTTACCCATCCTTTCTGAGGGTGCGGAAACCTGGTTCCAGCACCCAACCATACTACTTCGGGTGAGACTTTGTCCTGTGGAAGCAGCTAACTGCCGAAAGGGCCAGTAGTATAGGGGTTTTTTGACAAACATTGCACACCGAACTTGGGTTAGGACCCCTTAAGCCAAAACACATGACAAATTGTTATTCTATGACTCGCTAGAACTGTTGCTTGTCTCTCCCTTTGTTGATGGGACTAATATGTAGTGTCAATAATAACTCACTCCATACAATGAAAATATTTGTAACCATGGATTGAAGAGTGCAGTGAAGATTCTTCAACTGACCTTGTCATGTGCTCTTTCCAACATTTTACCCTAAGGGATGTTTCATTGGCTAGTGATGCATGCACTGGCCTCTTCTCCCTTTTTCCCACCTCTCTATTATTTTATAGACATGGTTCTACCCTAAAATTACATTCCTATACCCCAGGAAATAGTTGTATGGGATTTTATGGGGCCATGGGAAGGGGAGCCCTTGGGCTCTAAGATGAAGCTCTAGGTCTTCGTAGATGTTCAATATTTTTTTTACCAACCCTTTCACCATAATGAGTGTGGGAGGCTATTGTGATCTCATCTTCCCTTTTAAAAAAGGGCTTCTCTTACTATCTTTTTATGTTTTGAGATATCAATTTGGCATGTCAGAGATTCTATAATTGGTTTTCATAAGTGTATGTTTTCATTTTTTTTCATTTCAGAAACATATTGTTTGAGGTCTAGTACCTCTCAATGGATCTTCTTGGTTTCATTCTCAAGAAATTCTATTCTCTGCAGCAAATTATTGACTTGTGATATCCAATAATGAGAAGTCATGCATCATGTTAATATGAATGGGGATATATATTTGTCCTTGGTTGTTGTTACAATTTCTGAGGGTCCAATCCTATGTCTCAGTTGTTAATTTTTCCTTGAGAAGCGATGATGGTGATGAGACCTCCATTGAAGTATTTGATATTTTTAAAAACTACCTTCATTGTTGTTGCCACTATTTTGAGGCAACACCCTACCACTGCCATTGTAGAGCTTTTTGAGGTGTTTGGGGCTGCTAAATTTTGAGTTGACATTGTTAGACTATGTATATTAATTGTAAATTATTATTTTTACTTCTTCTTTTCTATATCATTGTACTCTGTGTGGAAATTTAAAATCTATTGACTATTATTTTCATTTTTATTATTTGAAATGCTTGTTTGGATACATTGTTGTTTTGATCATATTCATGTTCTCAATGGCAGGTTGTTTCTGTTAAATTTATTCACAAAAAACGGACTAGACAATCAGAGGGTTATGGATTTGTGGAGTTTGCAAGCGATGTCAGAGCTGAGAGAGCTTTGCAAACTTACAATGGTGCACAAATTCCCAACACTGGATAATTTTACAAGATAAATTGGGAAACCTTTGGCATTGGAGAAAAGAAACCTGAGATTAGACTTGATTATCCTATATTTGTTGGATATTTGGCATGTTATGTGACAAACTATTTGTTGTAAGAGACATTCTGAACTAGATGCCAATCTATAAAAGTAGCCAAGATTGTTACTGATAGGGTTATAGGTCGTTCAAAATGATATGGGTTTGCAAGGTTTGGGGATGATACTGAGCAAGTTTTGGCTATGAAAAAGATGAATGGTGTGTTTTGTTCCTCAAGATGTATGTGGATGGGTCTTGCCACAACAAAGAAGACCAAAATTTTTCAGTAACCATATCCTAAACGTAGTTGTGAAAATGTATACATAAATGTATTGATTTTTTGAATATTCTATTAGTCTGGTAAAAGATGCTAGAATGGTGAATAATGGTTGCGTTGGTAGAAAAATTCATATTTTGCATTGATATGGATTAGATCTACTTTTTCTTGCCTCTGCGCTATGTACCTTATGGCTCTAGTATATGTACTGATTATTTTCCTTTCTAAATTAGCAGTTGGATGGTATTGCAGTTTCTTTTTTTGTATATTCCCGATTCCAGTTATGTTTGAATACATTATACCCAATTAATATCGTTTTTAAATTACACTATAATTTGGTCAGTTGATGTGGGAGGTTTTTAAAACTAGTGAATTCTATATAAGCAAAATTTTCTAAGATTTCTAATTAATTTACATTTCAAATACTTCAAGAAAAGCCACAGCAGTTACTTCAGCTCATCAGCAAAGTCATTTCCTTCCAATTTTTTTCCTTTCCTTTTTAAAATTGGGAAAATTTTAATTAGATATCAAAGTTACGAAAGATTATAAAATTGATGTTGTCTCAAAGAAGGATTCCAAGAGGCTCTATTCAGTTAGGGGCCTGGGACAAAATTCAACACAGAAGAAGCATCCTTTTAGTGGGTGGTCTCACCTAGTTTAGTTCTACTATTTATGTAATGAACTTATATTCTGTTATTTATTTGACACTTTTGTAGCATTTTATGCTATTGTTGAACACTTTTTTTCTTGTATATTCATGATTTGTACACCCTGTTAGCTTTCCTTTTCTAAAGCCTGCTTATATAGTCAATTTCTCTATTTCCTATTTTAATTTTTTGTTTCCTTCATTTTTGATAGAAAGATTACTATTCAAATTATTTTTAAAGCTTTATAATATAATTATATAAGTTTTTTTCCCAATTTATCAGTGTCCATATTATTTTTCATCTTCTATGTCTTTAAAAAATATTTTCAAACATTGAAGGCATCTTGTAGGAAGGCATAGTATATGTTTGGCATAGGTATCATGTTGTCATGAATGATTGATTAATTGTTTGGAGGCTTTGAGACTGCATTTTTTATTTTCTGGAAAGGAAGTCAAGTGGATGCCACCTTCATGTTGTGGTTGTCCTGACATATAAATTAGCCTATTTAAATTGAGTTGAAACAGTTGGCTATTGTAGATGTATCTGGAGCAATTCTTGAGTAGTGTTTCCATTAAATTACATAATTTAATTATGCTAATTATATTATATAATTATGCTATTTTTATATATTTTCATTTCTATATGAGAGAATATTTATTTAAAATTAATGAAATTGAGGAGGGATAGCGTGAAACATTTCAGCTAAGTGCAATACCAGCAAGAATTACAAAATTTTCACTGTTCAACTCATCCCCATAAGTCCCTTCTCCATTTCCTATTTCACTTTCCCTGAGTGGTGTGGATTTTTCTGCTACATCGTAAAATTCATGAAGAGATGCAATACCATAAAACGAATCACCAGAAACATCACTAATATTCCCTTGTATTCCCCCATCTCTTATTGACATCAGTTCATCTTCCCTAGAAGAAAAACCCTTCATCTGTCTGAAAGAATCTTTCCTCTGCTCCTAATTGCAGAAATTGTTGCACTAAGTTATTACCAGCATTGAAATACATGTCTGTCCCTTGTCATATTTCCCAAAAAATCTGTTTTATAAATTTCTGGAACATTGTCCTCTCAAAGGGTTGACTCTCTCAATTGGAATTGTAATTCACCAGAACTATGAACTAAAACATGGTACACAATCGACTTATCATCTAATATTATCTTAGGGAAATCCTCTATCTCTATTTTTTAGGCCTTTGAATCCGAGAACCTAACATTTTCACGATCAATACAAGACCATTCCATGCAGCGTGCCTTACAGGCTTGATTTAAAAAAAAGAATTTCATGAACAAAAGTGTTAGTATTTTTAGTTGAAGACAAGAGACACTACCCTGTGTCATTACAACACTAGAAATTCTAAAAATGAAGCTCTGATAATGAGGGAAGTATTGATAATGCAACCATTATTGTCTAGAAAATTGCAATTCTAGCTCCACACACATAGGATGCCATCTCAGTTTTGTAATAGAACTAAAGAAGCCTATAGGTAGGATAATTAAATAAACATTGATGTTCATGTTCATTTTGTGAAGTGCCAAAAATTGTCTTGTAATAGGATATCTTAGGTAAGATAAGCTATCCTATGACATGTATGCTTGTGTAGTAAATTGAACATAAGCGTAGGTCAGTACTTATGCAACAACGGTACTCTTGCAAATCATGAAAGCAACATCATAACACTAGCAGGAGTAATAAATTGTGTGAATCATTATGAACCATGAAACTATCCACACGAGACCATTTTGGTATGCCAAGTCAATATGTAACATCTGGTGGTATAGGCTTGTGGGAAATTCAATTCATGAGCTATACTACCACTTAGGTCTGTGTGTTATTCCCATAAAGTGTAACCTGTTCAGCACAAGGTAGTAGCTTTCAAAGGTCACTCTAGGGCAACGTAGGCATAGGTTAGCCATTTATATGCCACCTACATATTTTGTGAGAAGAAAAGGGAAACCTCAGGCATGTAACATCATAATCTATGGTAAAGTATCCATAATAGAATGAGAAATTTACAAAGATCTGAGCTACAACTAGTGAAGGCGCCGTGCTACTTTCAATGAAAATTAGTATGTATCCTTCAGAGGTAATCATCAGGACATTAATTTCAATACATTTAATTTTACATCCATTAGATGATTAGAAAACCAAATTTCTTAAGAATGGTGTTAAGATATGTATCAACATGTTATAGTGAACTCTATCAGGGTATCCAAAGTATGAATAATATAGACATCAAATCGTTCCACCATGCCATTGATGTGATTTATTGTGTTTTTTATCAGTTTTACCTTGAAGCATATTTACCATCAATAATGGGAAACTGCTACAAATAAGAATCAACAATATGAAATGAATTATACATCAACAGATTACATGTAAAAGTGCATCCTGAAGTAACAGATAGTACAATAAATTATGTAAAGATATCAGTGATAGAAATCATGCAACAATGAACAATTCCATTCACGTAATTTTTTGTATCAATTTCCTAGCCTTTTACATCTATTCACCTTAAGAAATTTTCGGTATCAAGGCACAATTACTACAGGAAATTCAAAATCTAAAATTCAAGTTTCGTATACCTACAACACTT
Source organism: Pinus albicaulis (assembly GCA_034641835.2). Lineage (NCBI taxonomy): Eukaryota > Viridiplantae > Streptophyta > Pinopsida > Pinales > Pinaceae > Pinus > Pinus albicaulis. The sequence goes on along the minus strand of CM076581.1, from coordinate 882,177,110 downwards.
GAAAACTACATGTATTATAGTCTCATATCATAAGGCATTGGTGAGATAGATGTTAAGCTACATAGGACTTCATGCCCTCATTCACATCCAAATAGGAAAAGGAGCCACAACAAGGCACCCTGCAGTCCTTACTGCAAATGTTGGTAAATTTCCTAATAATTTGGTCATTTTCTCCCTATCAAAACTTTTAGTTAATTTTTGTGCAGCACCATTGTAGATACTACTCTAGGAGGCAGAGGCACCCATCCGAGTTGGAGAAGGGAAATATGGAAAGAAAAAAGTTATGATGGACAATTTTCATCACTCTTTTCCTCATAATGGAGAAGGGAAATATGGAAAGAAACAAGTTATGATGGGCAATGTCCATCACTCTTTTTCTCAGAAAGTGCGTCAAGAAGCCACAATGGGAAATTGGGCATAAGATACCTTTTGCTTCTAAACCTCATGAGGCATCAATGGTATGTATGGTTAATAACCATAAGGTTTGTGAATTGTAAATTTACAATTAGTTGTATCCATTAAGGATTGGCCCTACTTCACCTAGGGTCCATACATAAACATATAAGAATATCAGAACAACTATCTAGGTATAGTTACACATTCAGGTATGACCAAACGTCATCTTGTTATGATTCTGATCTATCTTACTAGCTGAGTCTATTTTCTGTGGTCATAGTATACCGTATTATTCTTGGTTATTAAATATTTTGGTAAGTAGGAAACATGGTTCTTCATTATGGGCTACAATTAAGGACTGTGGTGACACACAACAAAGGGTTTTTCATGTTGTTCTTCCACCTTGGACTCTAGGTTTGGTCCATCATGGACATTGAAACGCCTCAAAATGGGCACAAAGACAAGTTTCCTAATCACCTCCCAACCAACCATTGACATTTTCTTATGTGCAAGTGTCACCCCCTAGTGTGAAACCAGTCCCAATATTAGGCCAGGATTCCAGAGGTTGTCCGAACTCCACCCTCCCAGAACACGAAATTTCCAGAGAAGTCTGTGAGACTCTAGGGATATACATGGGTATCCCCTCCCACAGTTGGTAAGGGATTCCAGAGATGTATATACAGCCGCGAACGCCAGAGGTCAATGTATCCACCCTTTGATTAGAAATGGGCTCCAGAGATCAATGCCTCCCATTTAGGCATCCAAGATGCCAGAGACATGGTTATCCACCCTAAATTTGCTCTGGGATTCCAGAAACATGTCCCCATATTGGGGCGTCGCAACACTTGAATCATGTAGCTTGTAACATGCAGGATGGTAAAGAGAACCAATTCAGAGAGTTGTATGAAAAATCCATGATTATGCACCATGCTTGTGCTATCAAGAACATTAACAAAAGATTCCTTGGCATGCATAGAATCTTGTAAATGGCGCACGACACTTAGGGAAGGATTATAAACATGCAAAGAAACCCTTTGATAATGGAGCCAATTTCCTCATGGATTTTGCAGCCATTTGCAGTCCCTCATTAGATGCAGACATGGAAGCATGAGGGGAAGAACTTGGTCGGTCCAGGACTCCAAGGAAGTGATCATGTGCATAGTGTAGTTGCATGCTTGTGCTACATTATCAAGAACATTAAAAAAAGATTCCTTGGCACACACATAATTCTGGAAATGGCGCAAGGCACTGAGGGAAGGATTATGTGCATACCCAGAGATATTTTGATAATGGAGCCAATTTCTTGAGGAAAGTTGTAGCCATTTGCAATTGCCTCATCAGACGGAGAAGGGCGAGGATGAAGCAAGAACCACTTGGTCGGTCCAGGACACCTGATTTTGAATGGAAGGTATAATTCCGAATAAAGATCATTGATCGCATGTTCTCGTCCTTTACAAGTTTCATAACCTCCTTGTTAACTAGAGTGAGAAGTTAGCGAGACACTTAGTTGTGAGTTTCAATTTATTTTAGATTAATGGGAATCTCAGTTTTTAGTTTCAAGTTAATTTGGATAACTATTTAATATTAGATGGTGGGATGAGTGGATTGTGGTCTCGTAGTTTTGAGTTTAAGTTAATTTTGGATAACTATTTGATATTGATGTTTTAGTTAACGTTGGATAACTATTTCATATTTGATGGTAGTGTAATTACAGTCACACACTTAGTTAGTTGTTTTGAGTGCATAAGTATTTCATATTTGATAGTGGTAAAGTGGAATGAGTAAGAGATGAAAACTTATTTAGGGCTGGAAATGATATTAAGAGAAAACACTAAAAAATAAAGAATGAGAAATCAAGATTATTATTTGATTATGATAATTGTTAATATATCAGTATGGTAGTATGAGATTGTTTTTTGCAAATATATATGTTATATTTGAATTTAATAATAATCTTTTTAAATTATGGAAATTTATTTATTTCATAAAATTATATATATATATATATATATATATATATTACTTTAAATGGTATTTATTTTAAATTAATAGAATCATAAATATGTTTTTTATATTTAATTACATTATATGGAATTTTAAATTAATAAAATTGTAAATGTGTTTTTATATATAATTATGGAATAATAATATTAATAATCTTATATAATTTAATTATGTTGATTGGTCTAGGGTAGAGATGTTGTAAGGTAATGTTTAATATTTTGACTAAGTCAGATTATATAAAAATAAAATTAAATAAAAAGATTAATATAATGTAATGTAAATATTTTAAAATAAAATAAAGTAAAATAAAAATAAAAATGGTCATAGTATTTACCCATGGAGTTGAGAATCCATGGTATTGATGTGTGGTATTGATGTGAAATATAGCCTATTTAAAGGGGGAAATGAAACCAGCCTAGATCCATTTTAATTCTGAATCTACCAAGCCCCAGGAGGGATCAAATATCTTGATATGCAACTCTCTTTTAGAGTAATAAGAGATTTGATCCCTCTTGGAGCTTGGTAGATCCCTAGTTAAGACAAATCTAAGTTGGTTATATTATAGAATTATGTTATATAATTATGATAATTTTATATATTTTCTTTTTTACATTAGATAAGATCTATTTTAAATTAATAAAATTGCAAATATGATTTTTTATATAATTAAATTTTATGATATAATTATTATAATTATGTTACATAATTTATTTATTTTTCTTTCCATGATGGGGGTTTCTGATCCTAAGGAAGCGCGGGTAAAATTGTTGACGTGTGGGCTATGACAGTCGCCATATGACATAAGGATTGGAACGAAGAGGATATGCCCTCCCACGTTGTGTATTTGTTTATGCTAATCATGTTTGTGTGCATGTGTGCGATACAAAAACATGGGGAAGACAATGGAAAATTGGAAACTTAATGAAAAAGGTGGCATGAGACCTAGTTTATTATGAGAATACAGGTGCAGTGATAGATGTTCAGAGGTGAGTGTTGTCTTCCCGTGGGTGGACGTCAGGCTTCTCGAGGAAGCAGAGTGGTGGTGTAGGTTGCACAAGGGCTTCACTCAATGAACCTCTAGCATAGCACATACATTCGTGGCATACTAAACAATACCCTTAATTTGACTATTGCTTGTTGGCTATTGTCTATAAGTATTTTCTATTACTTATAGTGCGCCTTTGTTTTCTAGTGCTTGTAATTTTTAAATACCACAAAAAGAAAGGTTGTTACTTACAAATAAGGGTGGTTTTTCATGTCCATCATAATTCACCATGAGTGCATGAATATATCAATATTCTTAGATATGCATTGCAATAACACACAAGCACGTTTCTCTCATTATTCCTCTCCAAATGCCCAAATAATTTGTAATAAGTTTCCTTGCTTTAGAGGTAGTGAGTGAATAATTAATTAAGTGACAGGGGTAAAACCCATTGATTTATATGAATTTCATATTTGGGGCCCAAACATTGGTTGTAGGTAGTGGTTTTGCATCTAGAGGGTTTAGACATGTGCTTGAACACCTTATTTGGTGCAAACATATTCATAAAAAATCATAAATTCATTTTTCACCATCATATATATCAATTTATATGTCATTTTATATACATGCATATTATCAATCTTCCTACAACATGGTTTATCTATGTGTTCCTTAGACCATTAAATGCCACAAATCATAGTGAGAAGTGCTTGAGTGTGGGTTGAGTTATTGTGGGAAAACTAATATGCATCTCAGATGTTTATCAAAAGAAGAAAGGTGCGTTGTAGAATGCATGTGGTGTCATAAGACATACTTCATGTCACTATACTTGAGATATAAATATAAAAGGGTATAAAAAATATTAATGAAAAAATGGACACTTACAATATCTAGTGAAATTAAGTGTTTTTTAAATTCGGAAGGTGTAATTGGTTTGTATTGGCAGGGGGTTAAATAAAATTATTTTTATAGGTATTTTCCAATATGTAGTCAAATTAAGGGTATTATTTAGTATGCCATGAACGCATGTGCTGTGTTAGAGGTTCATTGAGTGAAGCCCCCGTGGGTCAAATAGGATTATATTGTGGTCCCATGGACTGCTATATATAGAAGGAGGTTTTGGTCATTTGTATCATACATGAATTTTTAATTTATGTAATGTAAAGGAGGTTTCCCCCTCGAAGTTTCTTATTTCTAATTCATTGATCTCTCTTTTCTTCTATTTCTTATACCTCGACAATGGTGTAAGAAATTTGATTCATTCATGTTAGAACATGGTTTCCATAGGTTGGAAGGTGACCGTTATGTCTACATCAAGAGATATGGTCAAGGAAAGTAGCTCATATTATTGTTATATGTGGATGACATGTTGATTGTTGGGAATGATAAGGTTATGATCAATAGGTTGAAGAAGCATTTGGGAAACAATTTTGCAATGAAGGATTTGGGTCCAGCACAACATATATTGGGCATGAGGATCATGCATGACAGGGAAAACAAAATGTTGTGGATGTCACAAGAAAAGTATATGAAGAAGGTGCTTGGCAGGTTTAATAGGAATGATGCCAAACCTGTTTGTATACCCCTTGCAGCCCACTTCAAGTTGAGTGCTGAGTTATGTCCTAGTGATGACAAAGAAAAGGAAGAAATGAGAAAGATCTCTTATGCTTCAGCAGTTGGCAGCTTGATGTATGCCATGTTATGCACATGAAGAAACATTGCATATTTAGAGGGAGTTGTGAGCAGATTCCTTGATAATATAGGAAAACAACATTGGCAAGTAGTAAAATGAATTATCAAGTATCTTAAGGGTACTAGTCATTATTTATTATGTTTTGGTCATAATGATACTGTGCTTGAAGCTTTTATAGATTCAGATATGGTTGGAGATATCGACACCAGAAATTCCACTACAGGTTATTTGTACACATTTTTAGGTGCAACTGTATCTTGGTAGTCAAGGGTAGAAAGAATAGTGGCTCTCTCTACAATAGAAGCATAGTACATAGCTGCAACATAGGTGTGTAAAGAAATGTTGTGGATGCAACGATTCCTAGGAGAGATAGAAATCAAGTAGGAAAAGTATGTGTTGTATTGTGATAGTTAGAGTGTCATTCACTTGGCGAAAAATCTAGCATTTCACTCAAAAACCAAGCACATTGACTTAAGGTACCATTGGATCCGACATGTTTTGGAGTAAGGGAAGTTAGCTGTGGAAAGGATCCATACAAATAAGAACCCTGCTAATATGCTCACTAAGATCCTACCAAGAAGTAAGCATGAGTTATGTAGAGGCATGGTAAGAATCAGTGTGACTTGATTTAAGATTCTTCATTCGGCTTCAAGTTGGAGAATGTTGATATGAAGCGATATTCAGATGCCAACCACCAACCTCATCAACTCTCTAACAAACAACAGTGTCGAACCTAACACACCTCGCAGCCTCTCAAAGAAACCAACTACTACCCACCGTGATTGACTATGTAATCATCTGTTTTTCACATGTAGAATTAGCCCTCTTCTGCAACTATAAATTTTTATTTCTTACCTCCACCTGAGAAAGTCAAGACAAGCAAGGCAAGGCCTCCAGTAATATAAATTTGTTATTTTATTCTCATTTATGTGTGCTTATTTTAGTTTCTCCTTCTTCTTTGTTTGTGATTTTGATCCTGGGTTGACTGTGCTTCTCTTATATCCAACAACCTTAAATACCACTTTCTCAAACGAGCATTCGCCTTTAAACCATTTTAATATTAAAGCTTTACAGATTAAATTTCTAAGAAATCATGCCACGACCTTCCTAGAATGAGTGTCAGGAGACTCAACGATTAATTATTCGAATCGAGAACGAGCAAAGAAAGTACCTCACGATAACTAATTGGATAACAACTGACAAAAGTTAACGGAATCTATGTGTGTTCTTCGTTTTGCGGTCAAGAGATTGAAAGTCCTCTAGTAGGATTAGATTTATTGCTTAAATATACAGGAATACATAGACATTGACCTTATTTTGGTGACCTTAAAATTCGTTTGCTAATGCTTATAAACGTAAGGGAATTATGTACATTTTGTATTAACTAAAGGGATGTGGAAATATATAGAATTTCAGTGTGAATTCATCAGATTTATTATTTGGGATGTGGAAATATATAATAAGGAATGTCAAAATATAAAAAAAATTCTCTGTGAGCTCATCTGATTTATCAAGTATAGATATGGATCAAACCTATGTCACTACACACCCTTTTTTTACCTCAAATATTTTACAAACACTTTTCTACTTCAAGTATTTTACTTAAGTTTAGAGTGAGATATTTTATGGAGATGTGTTACTTATTTCATATTAAAAATTGAAGTAATTATTATTTTTTTTTTTAATTTTTTTTTAATTTTTTTTAAGTGAATATTAAAATATTTTATTTATGATATTTTTTTAATTAAGGTTATATATTTATAAAACTTTAGAGTGAGGTGGATTTTCATAAATTCTCATTGAGGAGTCTAAATTTCCTCAACAGAATGTGATAAGCTACTAGAAACTAAGGAGTCCCCATGAATGGTCAAAAAATAACAATTTCTCGAGCCCAATTTACACCAAGTCCAATGCTGGATTCGGCTAGAACCATTACAGTATAATCCAAGACAATACTACCAACAAAAATTTACCATACATAAACGTCTAAACCAACATACCAACAACAAAGGGCCTAGCCATTATATCACCATCCAAACACCATACACAATTAACATGAAAAACACATAGAAGAAAAGACTAAGATTAGATTATTGAGATAGATGTTTAAATAAGAAAAAAGAAAACCAACAGAAATAAGTAGAGCCACCAAAAACGCCATCCCACTAAACTCTTTGATCATTATCTGAGGAGGATATAGTTGATGGAGCCCTTGCACTTGAGCCCAAACATTACCAACAAGTCAGCACTATCTTATTGACAGACTAATATGAATTTCCACGTGTGCAAAGTGAGATTCAATCCTATGTAAGAAAAAAAAGTTTATTGTGAGCATCCTATTGATGTCTTCTAGGGTGGAAAACACATTATACTTCTCCAATTTCTTAACCTTTAAGACCAGTCCCAAGAGGCTCTTCATTTGCTATTATAGAACCATAGAGTTTAATTATTTCATCTTCTTTCCCCTAGTGTGCCTAAGGTTAGGAACCCATGTCGACATGTCCTCCATGATCTCACAAATTGAATGAGTTTGTCTTTCGACCCCCGCTTGAGTCTCAATCTTGTGAATTTCCTTACGAGTTTCTTGCGGGACAACATTGAAATAGATGGCCTCCGATTCATGAACAAAGAGCCTTGTGCCTTACTGTCCATATGAGACACTACCACCTTCCCCATCTACACCTCTTTCTCAGTTTCAACAACATAGATAAGACCTATGGGGCACACTTGTAGATGTTTTTCTTTGTACCTCTTCCAACAAAATAAAAAAGAGAAATGATGAGGCACACTTCCAAAAATACCAGAGTACCAACACAATATTATAAAATAAAATAAAAATCTAAATTAATCCCTTAGACCCTACAAAATCCCCAATAATAGAGATAAGGAACACAACATCCTCGGCCAAGACCTCACCACCATTGACCATTGAGAAAAGGAGTAGATACAGAAATACAAGAAGACCTCAAAAACCATTAGGGCTTGACCAACTACAATACTTAGCCAACAGAAGCCTAAAGCCAATAAAGAAAAATACCTAACGAAGTAGCATGCCAATAATTTAGGCCAAACTATACTCTCCTTCCCAAACTTAAGCCTCTTCCATGGAGCCCAAGCCAATAACCATAGACAAGTTGACAAGCCACCTTCATCTTTACCCACATATTGGAATTGAAAATTCAAAAATCAAGACTTACATCCTAGTATTTCAGAGCTAGACATGACGTAAAAATGGAAATAAGAGACAAAACATAGTGAAAAAAAAAGCCGAGACTTTTCACTACCAGAGATAAATGATGCCCTCGATATATTTCTTGAGAACCAAATTCCAAGCAACCATGCATGAAACAAGGCAACGAGGGCACTCAAAAAAATTATCCATCACTTTCGTTGGCTAGCATGACCACCTCTCAGTGCTTTAAGTGAAGATGCTAACCTCCACACAGAGCTTCTTGTACACATAGTTTCAAAAATGAATTTGAAATAGGGTGTTGAGGACCTGCCCTTAGCTCCTCTCAACCCACCATGATTTGTCTCAAAACCCACATTACCCATTATATTTTAAACCAACTAGAGCAATATTAATGCATGTGAGGGCAAGCCACGTCCCCCTCCTTTAAGGTGAATCACGTACTATGGGGTGGAGGGAACTACCTCTAAGGCCTATGGTACATCCACATTTAAACCCCCATAGGGGGTATTTATGATCAATATTAAATATATAAATATATATGGAATTGATATTAAAATATATTTGTTTAACTGGATATTTAAATAATTTATTTAAAAAGCACATTGAATTTTTTTTCAAATGAGGCCTATTGAGCTAACCCTTGGGGCTTTTAAATTGCATCAATTTCTTCCTATTTTTATATAAATTTGATATAAATTTATATTGCTTAATATAAACATTGAAATATTCTATTTACATTTGAGAGTGAAATATATATGTGAGTGAACAAACTTAATGAATTATACATCTCCTTCATATTAGGTTGTAATATCAAAAAGTCTTTTTAAGACTAACTAATATGCCTATTTATTTTTATTTTTATTTCTATTTAAAAAAAAATATTTCTCAATTTGAAATCGAGTATAAAAAAATTACACATATCTCCCATACTAACTATAAAATAAACCTCTTAAAAATAATATATAAAAAATATACACGTACAACTTTTGTTTATTAATATTCACATTTAAAATTGCATACATTATCATATTTTATTTTATATTATACATAAACAAATTTCCATACATTTCAATCATTAGGGGAGTTTTGAGGTCTAAAATGGGTTTGGTAAGGAAATTATAAAATAATAGTGGAAATAATAGAACAAGATTTGATCACATCATCAAATTTTAGAGGGAAAAAGGAAAATCTACTTTTCAACTCGTATTTTCAACTTATCTCCAAAAGTTTTTAATCAAATTTCGAGCAAGAGTACTTGTTGGATGTAAAATTTAATTCCTTATCAAAGGAGTACCCATGTTGCATACTTTCGATGGACCCTACTTCATGAAAAATGAGAAATACATGAAAAACGTAATTGCAATCACATTTTTTAACGTATTTCTCATTTTTCATGTAAAAAGGTCCATCGAAAGTATGCAACATGGGTAATCCTTGGATGAGGAATTATATTTTGCATCCAACGAGTACTCCCACTCAAAAAATGAGTAAACAATATGGGAGATAATTTGAAAATACGAGTTGAAAAAATAGTTATATTATTTTATTATTTTTTAATCTTTTTACCGTTTTAATTAAAAAATGGTGAATCATCCCCCATGGTTGATACCATCATCTTGAATCCTATTGGTTCTTATAAAGTTTATTTTGGTTGTACATTTTTCTTACGAGACCCATTTTAGACCTCAAAATTCCCCTAATGTTACAAATTGTATTCATAATTATCTCATATGTATTTAATAGTTGAAGAGATAAACATTATAATCCAACACATTTAAATATTTATTTCTTTCCAACATATTAATAATCTATGCATTTCCTTAATAAAAAACATATTATTTTCTTTAAGGTTATAAAGTTAAAATTTATTATATTTTAATCATTTCCTTAATAAAAAACATATTATTTTCTTTAAGGTTATAAAGTTAAAATGTATTATATTTTAATTTTGAATATGAGTATCTATTGCAACTTAATTAAAATGAAATATAATTTAATTTTGTGAAGGAATAATGAGCATGAAAATAATAGGCCCATAAATTTTTATAATTATTTAAAAAAATGTTTTATTAAATTTTTTACAATATTTATCAGAAAAATTATATTCAACATTTATTTTCAATATCTATCATATATTGGGTTTTTTTAATATAAGTAATAAAATATTGATTAAGAAAATAAATATCCATAAAATATTTAAAAATAACAAACAAAAAGAAAGAATACCAAATGTCCCTTAAAAAATACCTCAATCTAGAAGCAAAAAACACATAAATATCCAACCATAATACGCCTACTCCTTTGGGAATATATTTTGTACAAAAAACTTATATATGCCAGTCTTACAGATCTCCCATATAAGGAAATTCAACAATAATCCAATAGTACATCTGTTATTGTTGAGGTTTAAATGAATCTATGAGGTTGACGAATTTAAGACTTCACATCCTATTATTTTGTTAATAGAACTAGTGCTATAAGATTGAACACACAGCTAAAACAATTCAATAAATATTATACGTAAATTTAATCGATATTGAGTCTTGTTGTCATCATATATTTGATGCATTTCTTCAAATTTTCACGGCTTTTCTTCACTTATGTATATGAGCTTAATCTTTACTTTTCATGGGTGACACCTTCGTAGTGAAGCAATCGAGGTTTTCTTCATAGATTGCTTAAACGCTCTTAGGATTTTCTCTTTCTGTATATTTCTTATCTTTATATAAGTTATTCCTATTTATTTTCATCTTTATTAAATTTAACATATTAATATATTTATTAATTATTTTACAATTCTATGTCACATGGTTATCTTATCTGATTTATAATTCCCATAAACGTTATCCAGATATGAAATTATATTATAGGATCTCAACAACCCTACTAATTATTGACTTTGTAACCAAACCATCAAATTAACTAAATTTACAATCAAATTATAATTCCAAAAACTTCATCCATATATAAAATTGTGTTATATGGGTTGGAAAACCCTACTAATTATTTATTTTGTAACTAAAAAATCAAATAAACTGAAATTTACAGTCAAATTAAAATTAACACAACTATAGGAAATTTACAATAAAATTAAAATTAACAGAACTATACAATTTCAGATACAATCAATCATACACCCTCCACTTCTCATTAACAACATATACTCAAAATTTAAATTAAAACCATTACAAATTATCCGATTCGGCCTCCTTTTTTGCTTTTTTCTTATTTCAATTTCTCTAAGTCTTTTGATTTGCTTTCTTGTTTTAATTTCTCATTAAGATTCTATTGATTTTATTTATATTCATGCATTCATTTCTTGTTTCCATAGTACGTTTTCATTTTGTATTTGATATTTTCATTTTGAAGGAACATTTTCAAGTTTTTTTTTCCTACCTGTTTGATGGCAGATATACTCTTCATCAATACATTTCTCTTGATTCCACTTCTCACCTAATTGATTCCTTGCTTCTAGTAGTCAATTCTAGATAGCGATTTCCTTTTATCAGATTCAGGTCATCATATATAATATATACCAATAGATTTAGAGATCAATGATCTTACATATTAGAGCTTCTCAAAAACTTATACAGAACAATTTCAACAACAAAAAATCTACATCCAAACACACACAGATCTACGGATCTGTTTCACTGCAAAAAAACTTATCAGATCTGGATCTAGATTTGATAACACATTGAGGTCCAAATTCTACACAGAAATACATAAAACTAAATATACCCTTCTCTATAACCTACTCCTATTCCTACGTATAATTACATCCCAAAATAAAAGTTATACATCTAAGAACACAAATTTGTGGATCTGGTTCACTACACACATCAAAACTTCTTAGATCGCGATCTAGATTTGATAACACATTCAGCTCAAAATTCTATACTGAAAAAACAAAACCAAATTTACCGTTCGCTGTAATTTACTCTTTACGCAGTGGAGAATTACATTTTAAAGCTTCATAATGTAGGTCTTCCCCTAAACCTTGCATTAATAAATTCGAATTTACCCTTCTCTTTAACCTGTTCCTATTACTATGATTACATCCTAAAGTTACATAGAAATATCCACCCCTGTGAGTGTCAACCTTGTCCTATTTTCTGATACAATAAAAAAATAAATTAAAAAACAATAGAGATACCAAATCGAAAGATTGTGCATGCAAATTTTTTTCAGATTCAATTAATATATCAAAGGTATTTATACATGTATCAATGAATACTAATCATTAATCTAGATTGTATATCAAAAGCTGCATATATCTCAATTTCAATTTCCTGCAGGTTTCTTTCATGGGTTTCTCAATTTGGAAATTGTGAACGTCGAGCAGTGATTCAGAATCCATATCGATACACATTCCATGTATCATTTTCATTGGAATGATGTTGTTGGGATTGTTAAAGTTTAAACAGTAGATCCATACTCTCGGCATTGCCATATATGATTCTTAATTGTAGATCAGTCCTTTCCAATACCTCTATGTCCAATTCGCTAGAGGGCATCTCTATTTTGTGTGAATCATTTTTGGAGATTGCATTCTCACATATCTACAGGCACTAGAATGAGACCAATGAATCCTTAATGAAGAAAGGAATTACCTCTGCCCCTGGTGGGAAAGACGTAACATGATCATTGAAAAAGGGGTTGTCAATATCAAGTAATCTACAGTTGGAGTTATACTCTTTGGACACTTTTGATGAATATTTTTGCTACCAGTTTTATTTTTATTATATTATATCTCAGTAAACATGATTGCCAATAGTTGTAATCAAATGAAGCTTAAGGTTAGATGCATATATTTATTCTTTAGTTCATTGTAAACAATTTTTGGATATATGTACTGGTTTTTGTAGAATCTGAAATGGCCCTTGCTCTTTAAGCCAACTCATAAATTAAGATAATCATGACATATAAAAGACAATGAAAGAAAATAAAAATACATATTAGTGAGCTCAACCTGTAAATCTCATATTTAGTATGTAAATATATTTCTACAAAATAAACCCATTACTAATATTATTATCTATCAACTACTAATTACGTAATCACACTACCAATCATTATGAGAACTGGCCATCCTAATAATCTAATGCACTGATTTTTAATAACATAACCACCGAGAATCACAAAATCTGCTGACTAATGTCAACAATTACATGGCTAGATTTAAGCATTATTCTCAACAATCCCCCTTAATATTTAATGAGGGCTTACTAACTTATCTCGTAGTGTCAAAAACTGAGCTTTTGCAACTGTTTTGGTGAAGATAGCTTCTAGTTGATTGTGAGTATTTATGTGCTTCAATTCAACATCATTCTTCTGCACCAAATCCCGAATGAAGTGATATTTCATGTCAAAATTATTTTTACTGCTGTGATGAATGAGATTCTTTGCTAAATTGATTACACTTACATTATCACAATAAATCAATGTAGGCTGAATTTTCTTCTCTCCAATTTCTTCCAAAAAATTTCTGATCCAAAGAACTTGTGCACCTGCTGAGGTAATTGGAACATACTCCGCTTTTGCGGATGAGAGGGAAACAATGCTTTTCTTATTTGAGCTTAAGGTAACCAAGCCAGAATGAAAAGAGAAACAATTTCCAGATTTGGACTTATGGTCATCCATACTACCTCCCCAATCTGAATCACTAAATCCAACAAGATTAAAATTTTCAGAAGAGTAGTAATGAATACTAAAATTTAGATTGTCTTTCACATACCTTAAAATTATCTTAACTGCCTTCATATTTATTTTAGATGTATTTTTCATATACCTTGAAACAAGTAAAACTAAAAATGTAGCATCAGGTCTTGTGTGGGTTAGAAACATCAAGCTCCCCACAATACTTTTGTAAGTTGTCTCATCAACTAAATCAGCACCATCATCTCTACATAATACAAATCCATGAGCACTTGGATTAGGGGATGAGTTACAATCAATAATATCAAATTTTTTCAACATATCATGTGCAAAATTTGTTTGAAAATGAAAATCTCATCCTTACTTTGATAAACCTCCATTCTTAGAAAATATTTCGTGAGACCTAGAACTTTCATCTCAAATTCATTCATCATAGCAACTTTGAAGTCATCATTCATTTTAGAACTACTACCCATATACAATAGATCATCAACATACAAAATTATGATCAAAATATCAATACCTTCTTGTTTGTAGTAAAGGTTTGATCACTCTTACTTCTTTGGAAGCCATTTTCCTCAAAGTATCCATCAATCCTAGCATACCACACTCTTGATTTTTTCTTGATACCATACAAAGACTTCTTCAACTTGTAGACATTATTCTCTTTTCCTTCCACTTCAAAACCTTGTGGATGCTCCACATCTACTTCCTCTTCTAAGTACCCATTCAAGAAGGCACTTTTCATGTTCGTATGATGTATTCTCCATATTTTTTGATCTCCTAATGAAATCAACATTATAATGGTCTCCTATTTTTCTAATGGTGCAAATGTCTCTTCATAATCATTTCCATACTTCTGTGTGAATCCTTTAGAAACTAATCTTGCCTTGTGTCTTTCAACACTCCCATCATTGTTAAATTTGGTCTTCTAGACCCATTTCGCGCAATCATTTTCTTGCCATGTGGAAGCTATGTCAATTCCCAAGTGTCATTCCTCTGAATGGAATCTATCTCTTCTTACATGGCTTGCACCCAAACCTCATTAGTACATGCATCTTCAAAACATGATGGTTAAAGAAAAATTCACCGTCTCACCTATTGGGTTTTCTTCATGTGCTTGATTTTCACTCCTCTGATATATATCACTCAATCTCCTTACCTTCCTTGTATAACTTGGAAAGAATTTGGACTTGAACTTGATACTAAAGAAATTGATGAAGGGTTGCTTGGCAGAGTTAAACCACTAGATACAAAAGCATGAGTTGGTTTCTCAATATAAAAAATTATATCATAATTCAAAACAGAATGTCTTCTCAACATAGCCTTTTTGACGACCATAAACTCTGTCTTCATAAAAATTTACATCTCTTGAGAAAATAAGCTTGTTAGTGAAGGGAATTATACAATTTATAAGCCTTTCTTGTCTCACTATACCCAATGAAAATACATAACTCACTCTTTGCATCTAAATTTTTTCTATTTTGACCAGGTACATGCACATAAGCCAAACAACCAAAAACTTTGAAATGATTAACATTAGGCATTTTTCCATACCAAGCTTCATAAGGAGTCATATTTTCTAGTGCACTAGTGGGGCTACGGTTGATTATGTACATTGTTGTAGCAAATGCATATCCCTAATTAGAATTGCTCAATCCCTTATTTTGTAACATGAACCTTGCCATTTCAACCACAGTACGATTCTTCTTTTTAGTTATGCCATTATGTTGAGGTGTGTATGTTGTAGTATCTTTCTTGATGTCATTTATATCACAATAATTGGAAATATTTTGTGCAGAATTCTCCTCCATGGGTAGTCTGCAAACATTTGATGTTGCACCCTTTCTCATTTTTTACAAGTGCTTTGAACTTCTTGAATGTATCCATGGCTTCACTTTTCGCCTTCGAAAAATATACCCAACAATTTCTTGAGTAATCATCAATAAAAATGATGAAATATGATGACTTACCCAAAATATTAGTCTACATAGGATGACATATATCTGAATGAAAAAGTTGAAGTGGGTGATGAGCCCTCCATGTATTTCCCTTTGGGAAATTTTCCCCTGCATGCTTTCTTTAAAACATCCTTCACAAACCTCCTTATTCTCCTCTACCTTGGGAAAACTAGAAACTAATGCATGTGAGGTTAGAAACTTGAAACTGTGAAAATTTAAATGCCCATACATGAGATGCCATAGCCAACTTGAATCCTCATAAGCCATATTTTCAAGTTTTTTGTTATGTTCATCAAACCTCAAGGGAAACATCCTATTTATTGTCATATAAGCACAACAGTGATCACCCTATTCCCCTAATTCTTATCATAGATAGTACATGGCTTATTTTCAAAAACTACTTTATATTTTTTCTCACATATCTGGCCAACAGTTAGCAAATTTTGCTTCAATTTTGGAGTATAATAAATATCATGAATACTCATTATAACTTGTTTTTTTTGGACCTCCATATCTCCTTTGGTGGCAACCTCCAATGGTTTATCATCACCAAGATGGACCTTGAATTTAAAACTTCCATCCTTCGTTGAAAAAAATTTCTCATTCCTTGTCATATGGATAGAGCATCCAAAATCTATGTATACAAAATATTTACGAGTATTTTCACCTTTGGCATAAGATAAAAATAAGTGATCTGGAGAATATTCACTACTTTCTTGATCACAGTTAGCATTTTTACCTTCTTTCAATCTACATTCTCTTTCAAAGTGGCCATATTTGTTACAATAGTAACATTAACATTTCTCTTATCAAATCTACTTCTACCTCTTCCTATAGAACTGCCTCTTCCTCTTGAACCACCTCTCCATCTACCTCTAGAAAAAATTTGGATTTTCCATTTACCTCAACCTTGATTGATTTTGGCACTACTGCTGCTTGCATCTTCATTCTATGTAATTTTTAATTTAGAGGAAAAATATTTCTCTACACCTTTAATGGTGTATTTAATTATTTCTTCATGAGACATGAGAAATCCAACCAATTGATCCAAATTTAGTTGTGTTAAGTCCTTTCTTTCTTCTATGATTATGGCAACATGATTCCATCTAGGTGTTAAAGATCTCAATACTTTTTTTTATTAAAACTTCATTACTTATAGTTTCCCTAAGTGTAGCCATGTTATTGGCCACATCTTTGACTCTCAGACAATAGTCACTTATACTTTCAGCTTCTTGCATTTTCAAATTCTTGAACTCTCGCTTCAATATCTGAAGCTTGAGCACCTTAACTTCATCACTACCTTGGTAAGTTTCTTTTAGATTCTTCCAGGCATCTTTGGCAGTTGTTGCTCCTGATATTATTGAAAATAAGACCTTATCAAGAGATATTTGAATGTCAAACAAAGCTTGAGCATTATTCTTCCTTCCTTCCTTTCTTGTTGTTCTTTCATTGACTATAAGGGAATTCAATTAATTTGTCTCCTGATAACCTGATTCAACAATCTCCCACAAATATTTTCTAATAAAAAAAACTAGCATCTTAATCCACCAATAATCATAGTCGTTCCCACCAAACTATGGAGCAGACATGTTAGAATTCGACTTGTTAAACTTGGCAAAATTCCAACAATAAAACTTTAACCCGAAACAATCTTTCCTGCTCTGATACCAATTGTAGAATCTAAAATGGCCCTTGCTCTTTAATGCAGTTGATAAACCAAGAAAATTATACAAATTGTAGAATCTAAAATGGCCCCTACTCTTTAATCCAATTGATAAACCAATATAATTATGACATATAAAAAACAAAGAAAGAAAATAAATATTGAATCAAGTATGTAAATACATTGTTATATAATAAACCTATTACTAGTATTATTATCTATCAACTACTGATTATTGCTGACACTACCAATCATTTTGAGCACTAACCATCCTAAGACTGATCATCCTAATAATTTGATGCACTAATTTTTAATAACATAACTACATAAAATAACAAAATTTGCTAACTAATATCAGCAGTTTTTTACATAATAAAATCAATTTTTTTTTTCCAAAAAAAAATCTATCTCAAACTACATGATATCCAACTACTTGATGTCATTCATAATATGTCATGAGCATGCTCTCTCCATGATATCTAGGTGATTACCATCCTTTCTAACAATTAATCTTTGTTTTAATTGGCTAAAACAGTTACACGAGTTTTGAATTGCCATATTTGAATTAGAGCATTATATATATGTGAATTTTTTGTAAAATGACCTTTCAAAATATTTTTTTAATACACCCTCGTGCGTGTCATTTTCGTAAAATGATGTTTAAAAATAATCAAGATTAATAAAAAATATTAGTAAAGAAATAAAACTCAAATATAAATAAGAAACATAATAAAAATTTATATAGATATTAAAATTAACTAAATTATAATTTTATTATTACTAATTATAAAAAAAATAATAATATAAGAATTATATATATATATAATACAATATTATTAAGTATGGAGATTCTTAACATGTTAATAGGTTTTGTTATAATAATATGCTCTATTAATACTATATGTCTATAAAATCATAATTTATGTTTATATATATATATATATATATATTTGGTTAATTAGTAGCTATATAAATAAAATAATTAGTAAAATCATGAGATCAATCCTCACATTTTCATGGAAATTTTTAAAATAAGCTTTGTTACAATATCATGTGAAATTACTTTGTTCACTTTCTGCACGTTAATAAATCTTCTTAACTTATCTAAAAGATGATTACTCATTAAATTAAGATTAAAGTTGCAAAGTATGTAAGTTAAAATTTTGATAAATTTGTGTCGCAATGTTTCTTTTACATCCTACGTGTTGGAAGGCAGGGAGGAGATGGTGTAACATAATTAAAAGGATTACATCTCAAAGTACTTGAATTTTTAGAAGTGGAATAAAATTAACGTTACAACAATGGATTTAAGTGGATTTTTAATTTAAAAAGTTATTAAATTGGTAATTTTTTTAATAAAAAATATATTTATTTTATAAATAATGTTTTGTTTTGATTTATTTAATTTTTTAAAGTGACTCAACATAGTCTCCTAATTAATGTTATTACTAATAGACTTTAATGAAAGATCTATTAAATTTGGATTAATTAACTCATTCCATTTAGGGTAATACATATTAGATTTTTACAGTGTCAAAATATTTAGAAGGGAAATATTATTGTCGTTTAGTAATATTTCGGAATATTATTTTTGTTTAGTAATATTTTGGAAAAATGTACTGGAGAAGTTTAGTGAAGTTGTGGAATTGCTACTAAGGTATAAAATGGTCGAAATATGGGAAAAAAAATTTAAAAACTTACGAGTAGGAATGTTTGAATCATGTTTTTAATAATGGAAATGGAAATGTTTGAACCATATTTTTAATAATAGAAATTAATTCAATTAGGAAAAATGTATTTATAAATATTTATTAAAAAATTAATAATATTTTAAAATATTAAACTTAATTTTTATTTAAAAAAAATATTTTAAGAAATATCACATAATAAATTGAAGATTTGCAAAAAAAAAAGATCTCTAACTCTTCCAGTAATTTGTAAATTAAAATATCTTTTATCACAAATTTACTCAGAGTAAAATACCATTAATTCATAGATTAAAATATCTTTTATCACAAATTTATTCAAATTTATTCAAAGTAAAATATTTAAATTTAGATATATTGTTTTAGTTCTTTCTTCTTAAAGCCAAGTAATATTAATGGTAAGTTCGTGTAATTTTTATTTGATCATAGATTAAGTCTACTATCGCAAATTTATTCAAAGTAAAATATTTAAATTTAGATATATTGTTTTAGTTCTTTCTTCTTAAAGCCAAGTAATAGCCCAGTAATATTAATTTAGTTTTTTAAGCTACTTAGTTCCTTTCATTTTTTTATTTTTTCTTTAACTCCATTTTCATCAATAATATTAATTGTAAATGCCTATAATCATTATTTGAAGTAGTTGTGATATTGTTATATATCTGAAGTATATCTGAGATACTCCTTTTTATTAGATATGAAATTCTATCTAGTCAGAGTTTCTTTGGTTGTTTACAGTAATTTTTGGTTCGAGATATTTCTTAAATACCATCATGGTATTGGAGCATTCTCCGCAAGCCCTTCTCATTTTCTTTCATAGATAATTGCATATTGTGTCATCTTCAAGATGCAGATCAGATCAAAATAAAAAAGGAGCAACCTGTTATTTGTTCCCTTCTATTGTTTGGCCATTCTGTTGTTCACCTACTCCAATTTTAGAACACTCCTAATCAATTTGAGCCCAGGCCACTGATACGAATCCCACAAGAAGCTACTAGACTTGGCTGAATTGGTTTCCTTGTTCAAGGAGCTTCTTAACTAGAAGCCTAGCATCACGCAGTGTAATCTCCTCTTTACTGAATCGAAGCTTAAAATGGTAAAAGTCATCCTTCAAAGCGCCAATGGAATCTAAGAAAATATCGTCTTAACCTGGTCATTCATTGATTCAACATGTCAATCTTCATGTGGCTTCCCATATTAAACAGTGAGAATCCTACTATACCAATATTCGTTCTAGAGAAGCGGCGGTGGTGGTAGCAGATATTGTGGAGATATTTGAAGCTTGTACGCATATTGGGTTGTCACCTTCTCACGTTCACAACTGCTAATAGTTTTTGGTGTATCATAGGGTTCATCTATCGTACCCTAATTTTAGTATGATTTATTTTTGTCCTTAATGGATTATTATGGCTTGGGTAACTTATGTTGCTTTATTGGTGAAACACTTTTTTTCTTTTTGGTTCGAGAAATTAATTCCAACTATTTGCTCGTTTGCTTGGTGTCATAATTGTGAATCCAATTTTTATATCAGTTTGAATTTAGTTCAATTCAGTTAAGTTTAATTGAAAGTTTCAGTCTAGTCATTAAATTAATTATTGTTGTGAGCGTCGATAAGGAATCAGTGAGATCATGATCATGCCCTTTGCAAATTATGAGTTCTCTATAGCATTAGCTATAGTGGATGCCATTTAGTGCACAAGCTAGGCCATTTATTTGATATCTCTAGTGCCATATATAACAACGTCAACAATTTCTATATAAAATTATGTGCGATTTACTCTAAGAATTATGCAGGTTATTCGTATGGAGCTCCTTTCACTAAGTAAATTTTATATTTGTATAATATTTAATTTCTTACATTTTCTCAATTATAGATAGAAAGAAAAAATAAATTCAAAGGCACTTATATTTGAAACAAATGTGATTAATTGAAATATAAATATCATCTATTTTATTACATCATACTGAAGTGTTTAAGTTTATATGATCTATGTGGATATTGAACCTTATTTACTTATTTTATGCATTGGTTCAAAGTACAATTCTCTACATTGATAGTTTTTCTACATTTTATAGGGTCTTAAATTTTCAGAGTTGTTTGATGCTCTCAATGATGGTTTTTATATGGCAGGTACCCATGTTGTAGTTACTGAAAAATCTAGGGTTAGTTGAAGTATATAATTCTTAGCTAAATCTTTCAAATTGTCTATCGAGTGTGTCAAATGGATATTGTATGCAAAAGTTATAATCCTAGGAAGTTGATGTTCCAGATAACCCTAGTGCGACTCACAAGTATTATGGAATTTTGATCTTCAAGGGTTACCTGGTTGCTTTTGATGTTAAAAAGGGGCTTTCAACCTCATTGTAAGTCACTTTGGTGAAGATACATAATTTTCACTTCTCTTCTCAGAGATAAGCTACCAAAATTTGAGCTAGGTTATTTCATTTTTCATTTTTACAATTTCAACACCTTCCATTTATTAATAGAAGTCAATTTTTGTTGTATCTTCTTGTTTGTAAGATTCCCAACAATAAAAAATTTAGAGAGATCTAAAATATCTTAGTGTTCTCATTTAATATTTCATCAAGAACCAGAACACAAGAATTGCAGCCATTTTATTTATATTATTCACGGAAAATAAAATACATGTCCAGACAATAAAATCCTACAAATGGCATGCACAGTTGCTTGACAATGACAAATATAAGAAACTGAAGCCCAATTGTGAATCCTGGATGGATTCACCACATAAATATCACCGCGAGGTTTTCGTCCCAGGATCAATGATAGAACTGGCCATGCCAGGTTCTCAACTCAAACATAATAAGATAGATAATTTAAAATGCTCTAAATGCCTAGATTCTCTCCCCTTTTATAGGCTTCATGGGTTAATACCAACAAGAAATACCATGGGTCAATACCATGGGGAAATACCATGGGTCAATACCAACAAGCAATACCATGGGTCGATACCATGGGACAATACCACGATAAGTACCATGGATTGATTCTATCCACTTTGACTGGATCAAGAAAGGGAATATTACAAATCCTCTCACCCAAAGATTGCTTGTCCTCAAGAAATCCACTTATATCCACAACAGAAGCATTTGTACATTAATACCAAGATCCCATACAATCTGATGCACCCTCCATGTTCAATGGTCTTGAATGGATCCTTCGATTCCTGGATCCCAAACGATCCTCTGAACAATCCTTCCCTCAATATATTTACCTAGATCCCAAACAATCCTTTGGCCAATCCTGCCCCTAATGGATTCTCCTGGATCCCAATGCCACCTAAATCCTGGGACCCGTGGGTTATGGTAACATTTCAACTCTCCATCGCTGCCCGCACCAAATGGTCCAAACCGTAATTTTCCCTTGGCTATGGGTATCCTCCAAATAATCAACCCATCTATAGAATACCAACTCATAATCTCTGGCCAATCCATACTTGGGAAAGAATGAATATCTGCAAATATACTATGTTGATGTTGTTCGATGCTCGATTCACGCTTCTCTACTTGGTTACCCAACATGATGTATTTGGAGAAATCTACCATGCTCTTCTCAATGTATAAAGGTGGGTTGTTGGTGTTGCAAGCCTTATCTATGTATTCATGTAGAGCGCTGTTATGTGACTCCCAATTATACTCCTCATGCGGCCTTGTGAGGGACTTGAGTTGTTCCTCAATACTAGAAAGCTTGGTCGATGATTTGGCAGATTTCCCTATGAGTTCCTCAATTTTTCTGTTCTCCTGTAAGATAGTGTCTTGGACTGTCCAGACTCTTTGCTTCAACAATATAAGATCTGTCTTGAAATGCATGATCCTTTCCTGAAAATTCATGGTCCTCTCCTCATTTGATTCTCCTTCGGTGTATTCATCCTGGACCTCT
Organism: Pinus albicaulis; assembly: GCA_034641835.2. Lineage (NCBI taxonomy): Eukaryota > Viridiplantae > Streptophyta > Pinopsida > Pinales > Pinaceae > Pinus > Pinus albicaulis. The sequence continues at coordinate 882,153,953 of CM076581.1, read as the reverse complement.
TCACATGTGAGGATTAGTTGTCCTTCCTCTCTGGTTGTCAAACATGGATGTACTGGTGAAGTGTTGTCTATACCCAATTTCCCATACTCTTTATGGATGTCCTTTGTTGTATTTATATATTCAACTACCACATCATCAAGAGGAATCACATCTTTCCTTTCGTCATGTACTTTGTCAAGCTGACTGCTCAGCTTGTTCTGCAAGTTTCTCTAAAGAGCATGGTGTTGCTGCTCACCATTTGTACTTGACTGCTCAAATCCTTCATAGGTACTCTCTTGAAAACAAGCGAACCCATCTATGGATGAATCCCCATGATTTGAAGAAGTCTCTAATTTTTATATCCTTGTTTCCTCCTTATTATCAGAACATGAATGGTCAAGTGCCCAAACTCCTTTGCATAAAAAGCATAAGCCTTTCCTCCTTAGTTCATTCTTGTTGTCTCCAAAAAATTTTGTTACTTCCTCCTTGGTTAACTTCTTTCTAATTAGTTTAATGCTCTGTTTGATCAACCCCTCAGCTAGTTCATAAGCAGTAGGTGATGCAATTATCTCCTTCCTCCGAATGGCCAACAATTTGGATCTCAATTGTTCACAGATGGCCCTATCTTCTCCTAGGATCAAAGACATGATATTTTGCATGTCTGTTTTGATGAATTTTGGATGAGATGTTGTAATTCGATTGCAGAAGTATTGGAACATTTGAAGGATTAAATCATCACACTCTAGATCTAGCATAAGAATACCAAATCTGAATTTCGCCATGCGTTCCAAAATTTTGCACTTCTGGAAAAAAGTAAGAATGGTGGTGTTGTTCAACCCGTGGAGAGCTTCTACCATTTCCCGAAAATTCCTCCTTATGATGTCATCATTGTAGGGAAATAGCGGTGTTTTTAAGGCTATGATTTTACTGAGACAAGAGGTGACCGTGAGTCTAACCTTTTCACAAGAATGCTCTAAGAACCTAGGTTGTATCAAAGCAAGCATGGATGGCTTCAAGGCCCAACTTGACCCTTCCCATTATGATTTATCTATCAAGCCCAAAGCCACATTTAATGTGTCTAGCTGTAGGAGAACATCTTTTGACTTTGTACCCTGCAATTTGGATCCAAGTTCAAAGAGACACTTTTTTGTTATATCTTCCTTCCGGATATCTTTTGACTGCTGAAGGATAACATGGACCTTTCGAGAGAAAGGCTTGTTGATGTGCTCTTGCTTCTGATTTTCATGTTGTTTCCATCTTTAATCCACAAAAGTATTGTAGCCCAGAGAATCGACTGATATATCATTATGTTGATTCTTGTGGCGTTTCCAAAAATAAAATGACGACATTGGCATCAATGGATCTCAATACTTAGCTAATGAGAAACCTGGGAATGATCCTTGTCTAGCAATAATTTTCCAGCCTTTCAACAATGACCATATTTGCAAGAAAGATATGAATCTTCCATACACATGAATAAATATCATGGGTACATTTATTCATAAGAGGCTATATACAAGCTATAAATTATTTTGTCAATCATGCCTTTAAATATTTTCACAAATTTAACCCATACACTTATAAATGATTTTCCCTTCACTTATTTCTCCCAATAAAAATAATTTACTGAAATATAAAAATCCAACTAGGGTGATAAATATCACCGAAGTGAGAAATGCTGGCTAGGGTGAAAAATAAACTTCACCGAAGTTCCTTGCATAAAACTCTTAGGCTGGCAGGATGCCCAGCTCTGATACCACTGTAAGATTCCAAACAATAAAAATTTGGATAGATCTAAAATATCTTAGTGTTGTCATTTAATATTTCATCAAGAACCAAAACACAAGAATTGCAGCCATTTTATTTATATTATTCACTAAAAGTAAAATACATGCCCAGACCATAAAATCCTGCAAATGGCATGCACAACTTCTTGACAATGACAAATATAAGAAACTGAAGCCCAATTGTGAATCGTGGATGGATTCACCACATAAACATCACTGCGGGGTTTTCGTCCCTGGATCAATGATAGAATTGGCCATGCCAGGTTCTCAACCCAAACATAATAAGATATATAATTCAGAATGCTCTAAATGCCTAGCTTCTCTCCCCTTTTATACTCTTGATGGGTTAATACCAACAAGAAATACCATGGGTCAATACCAACAAGAAATGCCATGGGGAAATACCATGGGTCAATATCATGGGTTAATACCAACAAGAAATACCATGGGTCAATACCATGGGAAAATACCATGGTAAGTACCATGGATTGATTCTATCCACTTTGACTGGATCAAGAAAGGGAATATTACATTTTTTTTGTTATAAATTTGTATTTCATTTCATTTCTTTCATAAATCTAGATTATTTTATCAAAATAAATTTAGAATTAAGTAAGTATAACTATGATGTTTTTTCTCTATTAAAAATGTCAATTAAGGTTGATTGTGTTCACAACAGCCCTTAATTACCCCACATGTCATTGTTGGTTATGGAGTCTGATCCTAATTTAGAGGCCATGTCTAGAGTCACACTTGGAATCCATTTGGGTTATGGTGGGGGAGAGGAGACCCCCACGCCCCCCGCCCCATCCACAAAGGGTTTGGGGGGCAGTGAGTGGGGGTGGCGATTCAAGAAAAATCTTTAGAACACACCTAGAAGGGGCTTAGGGATGACATCCCCAAAGAGATTTTTTTAGAAAAAAATCGTTGCAAAACATTGTAATTTCATAAATAATTTGAACCATTCATTATTAAGTCATATATATTTTGGTAGAAGTTATGTTAGGGATTTTTACCCTAGAAAGCAACCCTATTTTTATGAGTGAATTGTATTTTAGTTGTGTTATTGATAGTGCATTATAATTAAGAGAGGGGATATTGTTAGAACCAAGAGAAGGGTGTAATGGATGTGCTGCAAGTTGTGCCACTTCATTTTGATGGACAACATAAAAGTAAGGAATAATTGTTTCTTCATGGAGATAAACCAAATCAATTGAACCACATATATTGGTTTGTCCTTTGTATTGGGTCATTCTATGTTCTATTTTCACATTCATTTTGATTTTATTGCTTCATAATCTTATTCCTAATAGTCATTGTTGCATTCTAATGTGTTTCATTTGATGGAACCCGAGGCTCAACCAAATTTTACCAATGAAATCAAGGAATTTGCTAATTGAAGCAAACCTTATGAAAACATGGCTCTGATTTTCTTCCACATTTAAAATAGTTTTTTTTTCTGTCATATTAGTGAATTCGAAAATCCAAATTAAATTTGAAATAAGTTGGTTTCATAATCTAGACTCAATCATCATGCAAATTTCCATCTAATGAAATTAATTGTTTTCATTGTGAGGCCAAGTTGTCTTAAGTGGGATTTCCCCTAGTGGAGTCATAGCCTTAGCCTAGGGGTTACCTATTGCTGAGAGAATTAGAGTAGTAGTGTTTATGGCTAAGTGGAATGTTTGATGTTTGCAACCAATTGACGTGTTTATAAAATGATACACATTCTCTTTATATGTTTTTATATAATGTGTATAATGTGTTTTCACATACTTAAATATGTTATGCATTTCATTTTAATAATTAATACTATCAAATTAGTAAATTAATGGTACTAGAGTGTTCACTATGGATGATATAACTATTACTAAAGATTCATTTTAAAAAACCGTTGTGTACACCGCTTGAATTTCCCTGACATATGCCCATTGAATTTCCCTGACATATGCCCATTGGCGTGTTACACCTTCATAGTATACATGAAACCATGAAGTAAGAGACGATCATCGTTCGATGATGCATATATAAATTCTACATGAGGAAGCAATTGCTTCCTTGCCAATTACATGCCAAAATTGTACATCAACCCTTCTGGCTAAAAAGGTTGTTAATCATAGTCACTGAAGGTGATTGTATCTGAAATGTGTTTACGTGAAACTAACCTCTTTTATACCAAGGTAGAAATCTCATATATAAGTGCACCTTCATTAATTATATATTGATGAATAATGGCATTCTTAATGAAAAGTGGAACGTGCAAGGCCACAAAAGTGGGTAAACAAAGGGGGCCAAATTTTCCCATATTAAAAAATAATAAAGTTAATAAAGTCAAGGGTTAATAGCACTCAAAGCTTATAGTAAAGCATTTTGTTGCGACAGTATTTTGTTGTAATGAAACATTTAGCACCAATTGGCTAGGTTAAAGGGCTGTGCAAAGGTTTATTACTTACTGAAAAGAAAATAACCAGCTAAATCAATTGTAATCAACCACAAATTAATGAGATTGAGTTAAAAAGTTGATATTATTGAAATCTATACACACAAAAAGAAAAAATTAGCGAATTCAATTGTAATAAACCATACACTAATGAGATCATGTAAAAAAGTTGATATTATTCAAATCTATACGAATAATTTAACAAATATCATCTACCAGATATTTAAAAGCTATGGCTCCGATAGCAAAAATTACTTTATTTATTATACTTACATACTTGACTCCGTCTCATTATCTTTCACTTTGAAAATTCACAAACATAACACTTATAAACGAATACCAGTTCTCCATCTAAATATACATAAATTCTATAGCTAGATATTAAGGATTAGAAGCCTGGAAACATGCACCACGAATCTGATAGCTTGATTCTCCTAGCAACAATAAATTATGAATCAATATTAATAATTAATGTAATTATATAAATTAAATGGTAAATAAATTATATAAATATTTTATAATGATAGACATTAAAATACATACAATATATTTTTATATTGTTAAAATTAAAAAACATTAAATTTTATGTTTTTTAATTTTCGCAATATTAAAATATATTGCAAGTATATATATCCATTGCTATTTTAGCATAAATATTCTAACTTGTAAATAGATTTTGTTATAATATCATAAGAAAATATTATTACTTATCAACACCACATGACGAAAATGCCGTAAGCCATATTCATATGACACATTTGACATTTTTTTAAATTAATCAATTTAATTAAAAAAACTAAAAAGACAATTATTTTTTATATAAATCTTAACTTTTGATATATGATTACTTCTAAAAATATTCTCAAATATTATTCTATAAAAGTTAAAGCTCTATCATTCACCTAATCATTACTAATAATTAAATTAAAATTCTTACCATATTCCAAAATAAATACATTTATCTATATAATTACATAATTTTGTTATTATAAGTAAATATTTAATTTCACATAATCATTTATATTGTATTTCAAAATAATTAAACCGTTGTATATTGTTAATTTATTTTATTGTAACACCCATACAAAAAAAAATTACTTCTCAATTATAACTAACACTTTTACTTATTCAATGTTTCAAAACTTCACTACAGATTATTACCATAACTATTAATGTTTCTATATAATAGTTCATGCAATGAACTATCCCAACTCACCATTATCATATTTATCACATTTTATAGTTATATGTTTTCAGAAAACATAATCCAATGTCTCTTTTGATATATATATATATATATATATATATATATATATTCGCCTCCCTTTAGACTTTACGGTTCTGATTAATGTAATCACATGTCATAACTCTGCATTTATGAAAGGAATTTCGTGGATTGTGAACTATACAGGTTAAGAGATGGCACATACTGAAAATTTCAATGCTCTCGGTTCTACCGTGTACTCCCTTCAATAGCTGGGTGATTGACCATAGATTCGGTGCGGGTTCCAAGGCCACCTGCCCTCATCCTCAATGTCCGTCCTCCAAGAGATCCATGGTCAATTCCTTCTAGCAGGAAATGCATGTTTATCCTCTCCAAACCCTAGTTAGCCTCTCATTTCTCTCGACTCTCGCTTCTCTGGCTTGTTCCTCTACTTCTGTAAGGAATGTTTCTGTGATGATCATGAAATTTTGTGCTCCGACTATGTTTAGTATTCCCTTCACTATAGAAGAGATTTCCAATAGCGAACCTTTCTTGGTTTAGAATAAGGGAGGGTTCTCTGAGTATGACTAATGGTGTCTCGGCACCACAACCTCCATCCTCTAACTGGAGCTCTGTTTCCTTGTTGCTATTTGGTCCTCGACGCTATTCAGGAAGGCCTCCTTCTCAACAGTCTAGGTGATCACCGATTTCCTGTGTTAGCCTTCGATTTACCTTACTTGTCTTTAAATGCAATTACCATCAATGAATTTGAAAAATTATAATTGGTTTATAATTTCTAGCACTTCATTTTTGGGTGATTTGCGAAGTCCATGACTTACAGATAATTAAGTTCTAAGATCTTTAGGTTGTTTTCAATTTTCTTCTGCAATGTAATTCTTGAATTCATAATTACTCTACAATTTTTTATGGTTTCCTTTAATTGCAGGTGGGTTACTTAACTAAGAAGCTTGTTCTTTTGCAATGTGTCGCTTTAGTTACACAATTTTTATTCCCCATTTCTCAGTTATCTCATACGACTCCTTCCAGGTATTCTCTTAAGGATTCCACGTGGTGGAAAAGGTTTAACATTCCTTTTTGTATTTAGCTCTTCCTCAGGAATGCAGTCTTCTTCCTGAGTTTAGTTTATCGACTCATCTGTTGAGCATGTTTTTGAATAACTCTGATCATAAACCATTCTGTATTTCACTCTCGTGAAGACCTTTAGATGTTAATCTAGGTATTTACTTTAAAATATGCAGATATTTCATTTCCTATTGTTAGCATAAGAACTTCATCTTTTTGGGTTATATGATTTTTTATTGTATAAAATAATTATATTGTTTATAGTTGAAAGGATGTTTTTTCTTGACAGTTTGGATACTGTAGTTCTAGTTTTTTTATTTGTTAACCAAACTTCGGTTCTTGTCACGCATTTTCTTAAATATATGCATTGCTCGCATTTCTTATACAGATAGTGTCCTTAAACTCCAGATCCTGTATAAGCTAAATGTGTTTCTCGGTTTAATTCATCATAAATTCATTTTTCGGCCAATGGTTTGTGTTCTGTTTGATAATTAGAGTCTCTATTTTATTGAAATGCGTGACCTGAGCCTCCAGCCAGTACGCTTATGTTACATATCTCATCAAATATTTCTATAAATTATTTTCACTCTTTTCTTGTTAAATAAATGGTGATGCTCTATAGCCATAGAAATTTTTACATAAATATATTCATACAATTTTTCTTTCCTTCCTGTAATGCTCATATTATTGAATACTGTAGCATATAAGTTCATTCACTGATAACTTGTTTATTTTTACATAGTTACTTCTTAGTATATTTTTCTCGATAGATGTTACTCATTTCAATAACTGTAAAATAAATATGTACCAAGAAGGTTTTTACATTCTTCTAGGTTGGGTGATTGGACCACCCCATTATCTATCCAAGTATAGTCAGAGAAGGAAGAACGATGCATTATGGGTTTATTCCATTACCCAAAATCGACAGTTCTGTCTGATGGTGAGGTTATTTCTGTCCCACTGTATGAATCTACATAGTATTGTTTTCTTGAACAATTTTTGTTTCTTTCCTTAATTCAATATAGAAAATCATCTTATCATAATTTCCATAGTATAAAAAATAGTTGTTCTTCATTTATAAATAAACACAGTAAAATCAATAACTATTCTACTTTTATAAATAAACACAGTATATCTCTATTTCTGAATCTAGAGTCATTTCAATACATTATCCAAGAAATTCAATTATTATGATACTCAAATCATAACTTGATTCCAGTTTACCATACTAGCAGAAGTAAATCAGATACTTATCTGAATAAAAAAACTATTGCTGATGTTCCTCCCAACCTTCAAGAGAGGCAATGACGTCCTACTCTTCCCTCGTGCTTCCACCATAAGGTATAGGTTGACAGTATATTTTCTGCAGTGACCTCAGGACTCCTATTCCTATTAGTGCCAAAAAAATTCAGGACTTACTGAGTGATTTCCACTCACTACAAGGAAAAGACCCTCTAGCGGATGTTTTTGAGGAACCCCTTATAAAAATACCCCAGACATCCATTTCTAGCGGAGGTTCCTAGAGGAGGTTGGAGAGCAAAGGTTTTTGCGGATGTATTTCGTCTGGTGCTCTTATCACCATAAAACACACCAGTGTGTTCATCACAAGAAAGCACTGGTGTGGTTAAAAAATTGGCACACCGGACACCGTGCACTCCGTACAGACCCACCCAGTGCATGGTATTTCTATAGAGAACCAGTACTTTACATAACTTGTGCACTGACGCCTCATAAAAAACACGTGAAAACTAAAACTGCCTAGGTTGCCCTTAAACGCATCGAGTCACCAATGCACTGGGCCGCCCCGAAATCCCCTCACACCAGCACAGGGTTAAATAAAAAAAAAATTACGGCCAAAAAACAACACAAAACATAGGCACACCAGGAACCGTGCACTCCTAACACACCCGCCCATTGCGTCATATTCCTGTACAACATCGGTTCCTTACATCTCTACCGCATCGGTGCTTCTGAAAACGTCCGCGAAAACAGACACCGCTCGGTGTGGAATAAATCAACCGCACCGGGGTGCCCATAAACCCCGCACACCAGAATATGGTTAAATAAAAAAAATTACGGCCAAAAAACCGCACAAAACATTGGCACACCGGAAACAATGTGCTCTGTACACACAGCACCGGTGCCTTTAATTACGGAACAACACCGGTGCCTGTCAACCCGTCCGCATCGGTGTCTCATAAAAAGCGCGTGGAACATAAATCGCTCGAGTTGGGTGGAATGACAGAAACCCATCGGGGTCCCCATAAACTTCACGCACTAGAAAAGTGTTAAATAAAAAATAATAATTGCAGCCAAAAAACCGCACAAATCATTGGCTCACTGGACATTGTGCCCAGTATGTCATATTACTGTAAAGCACAAGTGCATTACAAAGACCCCGCCCCAGTGCTTCATAAAACCACGCGAAAATAGAAGACGCCCAGGGCAGCATACAACAAATGCACCAGTACGCCAGTAAAAACCCCGCGTACTGGAACAGGGTTAAATAAAAAAAAAATTATGGCCAAAAAACCACATTCTTCACTTTTTTCAGTGCTAAAAATCTCTCAAGCACTGGTGCAAGTTTTCCTTGTTTGAGTCACCCTGACATCCGAGCTCCCATTGCACTAATTGCATGCACTGTTGTTGTGCATTTCCACCAATCTCCAGCTTGAATTTTATAAAATAGTGGACAAATTTTCTTTCGAAAATTCTACAACCAATATGCCTCCTCGATGGGTAAATGTAAAGGTATTTTTCTTATTTTTCCATAATTAAACCTTTTAGTGTATTAGAATTTCAAAAAACCTTAAAATTAAGTATTAAAAAAAAAAAAATTGTTGCGCGATGCACTCAAGCCATTCGGCTCGCACCAGTTTGTGGTGGTGTCTGTAAATTTACAGGCCACATGCCAACCGGTGCTAATGGTATCCACACCGTTTCTGGGGCAGTACTGTCAGGAGCATCATGTTATTTTAAAAAAATTTAAAAACTGCGGTGCATTCGTTTACCAGGCCGCACCGTTGACAATGTTGTATCACTGCAACACGGTGCATTGATGGAATTATCCGCCTCGAGGCAGGTAATGTGGTTAGCACACCGCATACCGCAATTCGACATTGTCAACGGTTCGGCCTGGTAAACTGGTGCTAAGGATATCCGCACCGGTTCTGGGGCGGTACCAAAGGTGCACCGTTTTATGTTAAATTTCCTTATAAACAACGGTGCAGTCAATTGCTTGGCTGGACCATTGACCTAGTTGAATAGTTGTGATGCAGTGCGTTGACCAAAATAACCACCCCGGGAAGACTATTTTTGTTACCGTATGGCTTACTGTATTTGGCCCGCGTCAATGGTGTGGCCTTTGACAATACCGCACTGACGACTATGTACGGTGGCAGGAGAGTGGTGCACTGAATTAGATATATGCCCCGGGGCCTATAGTGTAGTCAGTGCACCACCCTCTTGACACCACACATAGTAAACGGTGCACTAAATTTTTTTTCTGGAGCACCACCCTTGGTGCACTGAATATCATTAGGTGCACCATATCTGTGCGCTCTGTTGAAAGATGCACCGAGACCGGTGCATGACTGTGTTTTTGGCACACCAACTGTTGTTTTATTTATTTTTCTGAAAATATTTATATACATATATTTCTAAATACATGTGTCATTTAGTAAAAAAATTGTGTTTAATATGTTAATCATTCAGAGACGTGAAAGGAGAGAAGAGGGGCAACAACAACAACAACAGGTGAAAAAATATAACATGGTTCGCCTTTGGGAGGCAAGAGAGAGGGAGAGAGATCTTTGTTATGTATATTTTATTAATTATTAGTTAGATATAGTTATCTTAGGTTTTATTAAGTGAAAGGGCATGATCAAAGATCATGCCTCTTCACCAAGGAACACCATGAGGCTATATTTAAAGCCTCGGTGATTCCCCATTGTAATCATATCTCATATCTCATCTTTTATAAATAATAATATATACTTATTCAAGTTTACCAGAGTTTTTACACTCCATTGGTATCAGAGCCATCGCTCTTCGGGATCTGTGTGATCACCCAGAATTAAGGAATTAGGAGAGAGATGCATACCCTTGCCCTATTATAGCAACGAAGAAGGGGCTCCTAAGGGAGGTAGGCCTCCTAAAGTTCTATGAGGAGGCTACTTCCCTAAAGTCCCATAGTTTGTTTTTGAGACGTCTCATCTGAAGGGGGAATGCCTAGCAACAGGCTTTCTGGGTTGGTATCAAGTAGTGGTACACACCCACTATGGAGGATGTATATTTTATTATAGGGCTATTGAGGAGAGGGGTGGATTTTCCCTTCTTCCTCGAGGTTCCAGTTGGCTGTGTGGCAGGGATTCAGTTAGTTTACTTCTAGATATACATTGGAGCATATTTAGTATCTATTGCAAATTTTCAGGTCGCTGGAGGGAAGTTATTTATTGGTGTGTTTGGTCATGAGGAGGTCCAGTGTCTCTCACTTATCATTTTGACCATTTCACGCAACACCAGTGACGGGCAATGCATTAGTTGCTCGCTTTTATATTATGTTGATTTTTTACTACAGCAGCCATGACTTGTGAGGTGGTCTACCATTTTTTTTGTGGCAGTTCTGTACAGCATTAGATAGATGTTGTTCTCATGCACAAGGGAGGGTCAACTTCCCTTTTGCTTCAGAGATTTTTTATTTATTTTTTGAGAGGTTTCCAGAGACGAGACCTAGTTTTCTTCTGTAGCCTCGTAGACTTGTTACTGAGGCACGTATGCACATGTGGGGGCAGATGATGCCCAAGAGGGAGGAGAGTATTTTTCTAGCGAGGATATCAGATGATGCACTGGACTTGATAGCTAGTGTTGATGAGCAGCCCTTCATTATTGTCCCCTATCCTTACGCGGGGTTGGATTTGCGAGGGTGTGCCAACATACTCTTCACAACTGATGAGCCTCCAGATGCTAAAGGTAATATTACTGTTTTATTCAAATTTATTCTAACATGTTCTTTAACTTGTTTTTATTAAATTGTGTAATGAAATTGTCTAATTATTGTTGTGTAATTGTATATATTTTGAAGACATTGACTCTTTTGATGGCGAGGAGATGCTGCCACCACCAATTGATCCAGGTGTGGATCCTGATGATCACGATGAAGGCATGCCAGATGCCGAGGATCATTAGGAGGCTGGTGCAGATTAGAGACCTTCTCCTCCTGGTCCACCGGTGTGCGGTCGACTTGGTGATGCTAGATACAGGATGGAGTTGGCCGACCAACTCATTGCATTGATTGTTGAGGCGGGCATCAGGCTTGCTCATTACAGATACATAGAGGTCGATGATAGGCTATCACGGATGTGGAGAGGCATGCGGCATGACATGTACAGCCTGATGCAACATGTCGTAGAAGTTATGATAGCTTTTACATGACTGATGAGAATTGTTGCACATTACGATCAAGCTGCAATGCGTGATGGACAGCTTGTGAGGCGCAGTGTACCATCATCTAGCAGGAGTCATCATGCAGATGAGGTTGGACCATCGGCCACTAGTACTGATATTGATATTGTACTACCACCAACTGATCCATGACATTTATATTACAGTTGTATATATATATATATATATATATATATATATATATATATATATATATATATATATATATATATATATATATTGTTCATGTATTTTATGTTCATGTTGCAGTTGTACTTAATTTACATGTTGGTGATCATCATGATTTGTATGTTGTTAGGTCATGTTAGATATGTTAATTTAATTTGCAGCTTGCAGATAGATGTGTATGTGATAGCATTAGTTATTTGACATGAGATGTATATTTGATGTTTGTGTTGTGATGATGTTAATATACAATGTTAATTGTGTTTTGTTAGATGATCATGATCACGATCATGCAGTTAGCAATTTTGCAGAATGTGTTTTTTAGTCAAATTTGATGTTTGTACGATGGTTTTTTGTTATTTTTTAATTTGTAAAATTATAATTGTATGTATGTAAAATTATAAAATTGTAATTCTAATTCTAATTATAATTATAATTGTAATTGTATGTAGAATATTTGTAAAATTTTAATTATATTAATGTGAAATGAATTTATTAAAATTTGTAAATTTGTAAATTTGTAAATGTTAAATAATTTTAAAATAAAAAATCTAGAATAATATGATTTATTGTAACATACTAAAGTTTAGAAAATAATGCAAATAAATTCATGTACTTTATGTTGGAAATGTTGTCATTGATGGCAAAGGAGATGACAAAGAAGGAGCACCTGAAACATCATTCAAGGGGCAGAAAGGCAGTAGAGACATCAGAGGAAATAGAGACAAAGAGAGATAGAACAAGAAAGGCAAAGGAGATAGAAAAGAGAGAAGCAAAGTGGCAAAGAGGGGCAGAGGTAGCAAAGGTAGGCAACACTGAACTGAAGCAGAGAGCTATTCAAGGTGCAAAGTAGTAAGGATAGTAGAAGAAGTCCATTTGATAGCAGATCTGGAGAGACAGAGTAATGAGGATACAGAGGCCACTGTTTAATACAGAGGTTAGTTTCTGAGTTATGGAGTATTAGTGGAAGTGTTAAAATCATTTGAAGCTTGTCAATTATACTCTGGAGCCATAGGGAAGAGCTACAGAGGGTGGTGTTCTGAAAAGCCTTGGACAAAATTGTTTGAAAAGGCCATCTACTGAAGACCAGGACAAAGATGAATGTAAGTGATTCCATATATATATATATATAAGAATTCATTTCTGAACCAGATGTGCATTGTCGGAACTAGTCCTGTGTGAATATGCCTGAATTCAATAGATATATGGTAACCTCTGAAATAGGCTCTGAGATGAAACCCTGTAGTTAAAGGAATAATCAATGTCAATTAAGGTCGATTTTATGTTTCGAATTAAATATTATTAAGGCTTGTATATGCTGTGGAGAAGTTAATTGAAGTATTTTCTGTATCGAAATTCCATGGGAGGCTGAAGAAAATCACTCTGCAATAGGAATCTTTTTTTATATGTGAACCTTTGTTTATATTAATGCTGCATAAATTTTCATGACAAACGAATCTAGAATATTTGAGTTTTAATTGAAGAGTCGAGAAAGTGTGTGACCCACAAGGTCGTGGAGGAAGCCTCATTGAAGAGAAACGAAGGAAAGGACCTTCGGTTATACAATGGTGATGTCCATATCAGGTCATAATGTGATTACATTATATAGAGCATTCGAAGAAGGAGATTACACATTCTGTTGTGAAATGTCATATGACGTTCTGAAATCTTCGAAGAAGGTCTCTCATTAGGGGCACAATGAGTTATTTAACCTCGGTGTAAGCTGCAGATGAAGTAATGTGAATGCGAAGACAAAGAGAGGGCGGATTTTATATCAAAAAAGGAAATGAAACGTATAGAAGAACGAAGTTAAGAAACGAAAGGATGTGGAACCTTGAGCGAAGGAGAGGAACCACGAGCGGAATGAACAGTGAAGGGGGTTTCTGGCTTTCATCGCACCGCTTTCGTCGGGCAAGCGGTATTTATGAAATCGGATCGATTCCATAGAACAAGTGACACACGTCCTTGAATGAATCTGCAAAACCGCTTCCACAGCGCACCGTCACGCATTATCGTCCATGCATCTTCACCATGCGATATCCATTGGATTGTCAAGGCCGGTGTGACAGCTTATTCGCCGTCAGATGAGAAGGGAAGTTAAGCGCTGGAACCCACTCCATCACGTGAACTCGGAGAATTAACTTTCGTGCTGTTTGGTTGCACGATAATTCGTTATGCTCGTTGGATCACCGAAAACGAAGCGACATCATCATAGTCGTTGGATGGACGTGATGGTTTACGAGGTATATATTAAGGGTGTGGGACCTGATTTCCCTTCGCATTATTGGTTCAATACAAATTGTTGTGTTATGCCGAGATCTTAACCCCCAATTCGAAGATTAAATATTGTTGAAGGGCCCGAAAGGTTATATGGATATACATTACTGCTGGGTTTTAATATAAGTCAGCGATGCGTTAATTTTTGTAACAATTGAACTGTGGAATATATTTTACGAGGAAATCATGAGAATGTAAGAGTATATCTATGTTCATATATATATAATGTTGATGCATCGGGGTTTAAGCCAAAGTCAAGGATACTATGCAGCATTTTGAAACACTGGTAGAAAAATGTATAATATATTGGTATATTACGTTTATAATATGGTTGCATAACCATACATGAATGAGAAACTATCAAATCTTCTGCATAGTTCTAGAGTATCCAGATATGTTTATTGAAATTGCCAGTTCAGCAGTAAAATGATAAATTTCATAGCAGTTATATTAAAAGACAGTTATATGTACAACAGTTATACAACTGCAATGAAAAAAAAAAGCCTGCAAGAACAAAAGAGAGAGAGACAACGGCAGAAAAAATATTACAGAGAAAAAGATGAATAGACACAGAGGTGAACCAAAGTATACAGAAAAGTCACTCAACAACAGCAGAAAAGACAAATCCAGTAAAGCCAAAATCCAGAAAAGGAGCTGAGTGAAATTGAAGTGTGTAACTGAAAATGTGAATGTAAATGTTGTAATCAATTTTTTTTTATTGTTTGTGATGCATTGGCAAGTCTCCAGTAGGAAAAAAAAACTCCCACTGTAGTATTGAAATTAATGTATCTTGTTATATTTTTCTGAATGAGAGGGTAAAAGAAATGAGAAGGTAGAAGGAAAAAAGTTAGGACTATTCACTTCAAATTCCATGAGGAATGTAAAAATTCATGTGATGAACTATATATAATATCAAATTGATATGCATAAAAGAGGTTATAGAGAGTGAGTGAAGAGAATGCATAAATGAAGCAGTGAGGCAGAGAAGAAAGAGGAGCTGAGTAGAGAAGAAGGAGAAGCTGATAGAGGATCTAAGAAGATGCAGAGATGATACAGGGCAGATATGAGAATAGATGAACAACAGATCAGATGGAGCAGAACAGAGCTGATATCCAAGGTAAATCAGCAAGTGTTTCTCTTTTGAAAGAGTAAAGAAGTTGGAGCTTCCACATCAAGTTGTAGCTTGATAAAATGTCAGTTGTAGCTGACTAAGGTTGGAGCCTCCTGTAGGCTGGTGCCTGTAGAAAATTAATGGGAGTTGGAGCTTCCTTACAAGTTGTAGCTGTTAGAATTGAGGTAGGAGCCTCCTATAGGTTGGTGCCTACAGAAAATCAGTGGTGAGAGGGATTTGGAGCTTGCCTTTGCATCACAACAATAATAAGATGTGTTTTTCTCCCTTTATGGGTTTCCACTTATATCTGGTGTCCCTGTGCATGATGTTTGTGTGTTGATGTGGTTTATCTCATCTTCTTAACACTTGCCTCTCTCATATTAAATCTACTGTTACATTATATTAATACTTGCTGCTCACATTCTAAGACTACTCACATATTAAGTTGAACATGAAATGAAGGTGTAAATAAGTTTTAATGAAAATGTTTTAAAAGTCCATGAATGTGTTAAACTGATTCACACCCCCCCCCCCCTTCTCAGTTTAACTAAGGGTTCAACACTTTAGAATTATCATTATTTAATTATGATCTTAGTTAGAAAAAAAAGAACTAATTTATATAGTATGCCATGGTTTTTGAGATCAACATAGTTAATGCAAATTATCAAGTGAATTATTGATTTTAACATTAACACAATGAAAATTACCAATTAATTCAATGTACATATTATATTAATATTTTGGAAAACCCATCTTAAAAGGTATAAAAATTGATGACATTACACATGTACCATATCACTATCGATTCTCATAATCACCGTCATTATCTTCTAGCTCGAATGTCATGATAACACTATTGTTCTCAGAAATATGTTTTGATCTAGGGTCATGTGTCAATATGAACCACCAATCCTTATCCAACACATATGGGTAAAAAAACACATGGTTGCAGTGTTTAGGGAAAACATAGGGCTCCTTAGCCTCCTCCCACATCTTTCTAGAGTTGATAAATATCATCCTACTATCGCGATCTTCCTTTACATTATTCCGATCAAAGGTGTCCCACCACTTGCACCTAAAAATAACACATTGGAAAGAAGAAAAATCCACTTCAATGATCTCTTGTATATTTCCAACGTAACCTAACGTCCCTCATACTAGGATTTGATTACGGTGGCTAGATCGACTAGATTGATCAAACTTGAATTCCACTCCACAGTCTTGTGTGATGTTTCCATCATCGACATTTTCTAGGCGAAAATGGTGTCCATATGCCCACATAGATGAGAACAAATGCACCTATTATAAAAAAGTTAAAAATAATCATAGTGTCATGTGTCTTATAAATAATAATCCAATAGTTAAAATATGAAATGTATATGTCTTAATATAAGTTTCAAATTTATATATAAATTATAAAAGAGATTATTACCAATTTTCTGCACCTGATCCCTACGTTTAGCACATCCTCTTAAACACGTGGGTAACGACTGGTACCACAGTATTTCTCTCTAACTTGGTTAGAAACCCAACTGTTGGGGCATATTTTTGGCATATTTTCTTTTAAATGATTTGGATAAGGCACACTTCTACCATTCAACCCTTTGAATTCTTTCTTGTCACTATCCCATTTCATCCTGTTTTTTTCATACAATGCGACCCATGGTTATGTCGCTTCAGAATTGTAAAGAATGAATTTATTTATTGCTTCAATTTCTACATTCGCTGATGAAATCAAACCAGAATTATATAGTACTTAGAGATCAAAATATGCATTATATCGAAGTTCAACATGAATATTAATTACTTTTCGTAAATTTTAAAAATTGTGTCGCTTACTCTTTATCAAGTGATTTTTCCAGTCGTTTGGAGCAACTCTCCTTCTCTTTTTCCTTCATCCATTTCGTCATCCCAAATCACCGCACCTGGTCTATTGTCGATTTGCTTGATGTACTCACGAGCACAATAGAAAGGCTCATACGATATGTACCCCTCTGCCATAGAACCCTCAAGTTTTGCCCTTTTTCGAACAAACCTTTCAATTTCTTCATGTACCTCTCTAAGAAAAAAATCAAATGACAAGAAACAACCCCAACTAATTCGACCTCATCTACCAGGTGGATTAGAAGATGAACCTGTAACTCCATGAAACTCGTTGACAGTTCCTTCTCAAACATAAAAATAATCTCAACTATCTCTTGATGCCACCGTGCAATGATAGCCACATGAATCTCCTTTGACGTGATCCAACTAAAAAATGCAGATAATTTAGATATGGCACTTCCTAGGTCTTGCGGGAATTCATGTTTCACACACCCATGCATGAACAAAGGATTATGACATTGCGAATTTATAAACACGTGCAATAATATAAAAAATTAGTTATGTTTTATGATCCCAGCATCGGATAAAATTTATTAATATAATAAATCATAAAATAATGCTTTTGACATTATACATAATCTTAGAAGATTCAAATGGTCATGCGATTTCAACCCCGACAAATGGTCATCCGCGGTGAAGCAGCGCCGTAGTGAAGACCCGTATGAAGTTGGCAACCACACATCCATTATAACTTCCTTTTCCAAAGATATATCATCTTTTTTTAAAATCCATGGGACATCACCTTCTTTGAAAAACCATGAATTAGAGGGACCAACGCCTGCCTCTAATTCCGTACTTTTTAATCGTCTTGGCCAATGTTTCTTTTTAGTTTTTGAAGTAATAATATCTTTCCTAACAGCCAATGTGTCACTTTGTTTCGATGATATGTGCCTCCATAAAGAAGATGAAACATTTTTAAATATATGCATTGGATCTAATAAGTGGGCAATATTAAGATGCTCCCAATATGGGAGGTCATAAGAGATAGATTTTCTTTTCATCCCAATGGGCAATTTCTCAACATAGGTGTCGAAGAAATCTGGATCATCGAACATAGGCTCCCCATTTTAATTGAACATTTCTATGAACTCCTTCTCCTTCTCTCTCTCTTATGCTCTAAGCCACTCAGCTGGTGTCATTATTGGAGGCCTTTGGGTTCTATCTCGTTTACCATTGAAAGCGGATGCTGCTCTTCTATAAGGGTGTTCTTCTGGTAGGAATACCCTAGAGAAATCATACAATGGCTTTCGTAGTTCCTTCGACCATCTAGCTTTCAGAGAAGGTCCACAACATTTACATCAAAAATACCATTTTGTTACAAGACCTGCGATATTATATTTGTATACATTAATTAATATGCATGGCACATTAAAGAATATCATGAAGATCAGAACAAATATTACAATGAATTAAATGACTAATATGTGAAATAATATTGTTACATATATAAACAAATAAATAAATTAAACATGTAATTTACCAGAGCAAACTCCTAAGCCTGGATAATCACATGTCATGTAAGCACATATGCCATACAACGTAAAACTCCTCCCTGCTGTGATGGGTCTTGATACATTGTATACATTTATCTCATCACATAATTCCTTAAATTCATCTACCAGTGGTTGTAAGTAGACATCCATATTCTTCACTTTTCTTCTACTAGGGACTATGAGAGCCAACATAAGATGTGCATTCTTCACAGAAAACCATGGAGGGATATTGTTATTGATCACTACTATAGGCCAAACAGAATAGTTGGTGTTCAGAAGGGAATATGCGTTGACACCATCCATGACTATGCTAAGTTGTAGACTTCGTACTTCATCCTTGCATTTTTTGGGCCATGTATCCTCTATATGCTTCATGGCTATTGAATCAATTGGGATTCGCATAACTCCCAACTCACTTTTGTGTGAGGAATTCCATCCCTAAAAACATAGCTAATTCTTTGCAACGAAAGAGCCTTTGAATCCTTGGGATTATAGGCATGTGCCTCAATATCTTAAAAGGAGGAACAATACATGATTTACCCTTCTTTTTTGATGTATCATACCTGTCATGCCCACATTTCGGACACATCTCTTTGTCTGCATATTCTCCTCTATATAGAATACAATCATTTGTATATGCATGATATGATATGTACTCAACACACAACATTTTCAAAAATTTCTTTACCTCTTCGCAGCTATCGGGCAAGACATTATCGCTCGGAAGAACCTTATCTTCGAATAACCTGTAGTTGGTGATCATGGAAAAATATATTAATAAATGTACATTAATGTCGATATAATTATTAACGTTCATAAAATTTACCATTTGTAATGTTCATTGCAGTGTACCGATTATATTTCAAATTTATATAAGGGGAGTACTTTATGGTAACTTACCTCAAAAGTTCCGAGAAACATGCATTCGACAAGCCAAAATTTGCTTTCAAGTTGTATAGTAACATCACTGTCCCCAACTGGGTATACTTTTACTAACCGCCAAGTCCAAAGAGAGGGGTGGTGGAAGCAAATTTAAGGCCTTCGAAAAAGGTGTCAGCGATATGAGCATCATCCCCTACCTGATCATCATTTTGAAATGCATATAATAACATTGTCTCCATGGCAATCGTATCCCTTAAGTAATCATCCATACCAACCTCTATTTGATTGCCTCCATTGCCAGCTTGTGTAGAACTACTATTGTTGTAGTCATTCCTAATTGGTGAATCTGGACGTAGCGGGAATTGAATCAGTGGTTGATTCAACAGTTGTTGGTATCGTTCCTCTCCGATTTTTTCTCTTAATTGAGTCTTCTCTAATTTGACATTTCCGTGGGGTGCAATGGAAGATGGTAGGTAGGTCGTTCATCATCACTATAATCGTAATAATTAAAAAAATAAATTGAACATGATTAGTACAAAATATATGATATCAATTAGTAACCACATTGACAATATTGCATGATTATAAATTGGTTTGACGTTGAGATAATTACATATTATTAATAAATATATATACCAAACAATTATAATTATAATTACCATCATTGTCCCGGGATTGCGGCTAGAAGATGCAATATTGTTACAATTGGCAAGGTGAAGTGGCTGCCCATTTTCATCTACCAAATGCACCTTGCGGTATGCAGCTCCTAATAAGAACTTTTGACATTTTGGAGCAGTTTGAATATTTTGTGCATCTAAACTCGATGTTGAATTTGCATGAACCTGAAAATTTGTATACATTATCAATTTAACTAAGTTGTGCATGATTGAATACATGGATAAAAAACATAAATTCAATTAGATAGTGAAAAAATAAAACAAATTTGAAGTAAATATTACGTCTCCAGATGGATAGAGAGAACTTCACGCTGGATTTTGAGAGATATTATGGAACGAAATGGATTTTGAAGAATTGTCCATTCCATATAATATAAGATATTTTCTCTCTGCATTTGAGAAAAACAACAATAAATTTTGGTCCACAAACCTAAATGTAATTTCTGTGCGTAATGTACAGATAACCACACCGGTTCATTTTCGGTATTGCACACTGATGTCGTTTTATAACCCGACGCCCTGGTGCGGTTCGATTAAAGGAGGCACCAGTAAACGAATAACCGCAAATAAAAAAATTGCAACCCTATTTTCTTTAAGTGAAAAAAAAAACAGTAAATTGAAAAATGGGTGGAAAAATATTTTCGAAAATCTAATTTCATAAAACGTTTCTTTAAATACTAAACACTTTTCATTATTTCACTATTTTTGCAAAACATTTCAGCCAAAGATTTGTTGGATACATACCTGGAACAAAAAGAGAACGAGAGCACTGTGGAGCAGGGAAATACGTTCAAACAAAAGTATTCATACAATTAGAATTCCAAACCTCTAGTGATTCAAACCTTGTACCATAGGATTTCAAACGATGTGAGTAAAGTTTATTGTTTTTTATACATTTTTTCTGCAGCTTTTTTTATGCAGTAAAATAAAAAATCAAAGTTTATTGTTTATTTTTACTTTTTCTATAGCTTTTTTTATGAAGTAAAATAACAAAATCTAAGTTTATTTTTTATTTCGTTTTTTTCTGTAGGTTTTTTTATCTTTTCTACAGCTTTCAGAAACAAAATAAAAAAAGAAATCCATTTTTAGAAACAAAACCCTAGATTCTTTTTGTTTCTGAATTAGGGCTTTTCAATTTAGATTTATTGGGTTTGTATAGTCATAATACATCCAACCCACGCGACGAATTGCATAGTCGGATCCCAATCCATATTGGTGCTTGCATCAATCTAAAAAAAAAAGACAGATTATTTTTCGTCGGTGCGCCCTGTGTAACATAGCGCACCGGTGCGCTTTGTTATACTTGCACACCGCGAAAGTACAATGATAAAAAATTAAAAAACAAAATATATTTTTATCGGTACGCCATATGTAACATATGGTACTGGTGCCCTATTTCATTATGGTGCACCGCAAACATGTTGTTTTACAAAAATTCCATTTTAGAAACAAACCTTAATTTTTTTTTTTGTTTCTGCTCTTTCTCCCTCTTTCTATGATTTTAGAATTATTGTTTTTCAATTTATATTTATAGGGTTTGTATTGCCAAATATAAGCCTAAGACATCCAACCCATGGGAGGACTTGCATATTCGGATCACAATCCTTGCATAAATAAAAATAAATAAATAAAATTTTGTCGGTGCACCCTGAGTACCTGAGCGCACCGGTTCGCTCTATTATCTCAGTACACCTCGCAAGTACTAATACAAAAATTATCTCAATGCGTCATTTGTAAAATATGCAGTCGGTGCACTATTTCATTATGATGCACCGCAGACATTCTCTTTCGAAAAAAAAAAGTTTTCAAAAAATACAATCCTTACATTCTTTTTGTTTCTGCCATTTATTCTCCCTCTTTCTATGATTTCAGAATTATGGCTTTTCAATTTAGATTTATAGGGTCTGTATTGCTAAATATAGACCTAAGACATCCAACCGACGAGATGATTAGCATAGTCGGATCCCAATCCATGTGGGCCCTTATATGAATTTAAAAAAAAACAGATTTTTTTTATTGGTGCGCCTTGTGTAAAATAGTGCACTAGTGCTCTGTATTTTCTAAGTTCACCGCATAAATAATGTGATAAAAAATTCATAATTTTTTTTTTTTAATCGGTGCGCTATATGTAAAATATGACACAGGTTTATGCTACAAAAATTAACACTCGACGATTTTTATTATTTTATCATGGTTAACCGGTGTAGTGACTGACATGTAACACATCAGTGCTCCTTGTTGACATAGAGCACCGTACGGTCTATTAAACTGTTTGTGCAGCATGTTTGGAAGACAGCCACACACCGGCGTCGATGCGTACACCATGAATGGCGCACATGTTTCTTGAGATTTTTTTTATACTTTAAAATTGACAATTTATTTATAAATATATTAATGAATGATATGGTACATTTGTGAGATTGATAAATAAATGACTGGCAAGATATCAAATAACAAAAATACTGATAACACATCAAGAAAAGAAAAAAAAAAGGTTCTTTATAAATTTTTTACAAAAAATATTATTTTTGAACTATATGTAAGTTTAACTAATATGTATTGTTTACTGTGTATCATGCAGAGCCACAAAATGACAAAGCTCTATAAGATTATTTCTGATCTAGCACCAAAAGGGCGTAAAAGCTTGATGGAAAATTTTCAAAATGATGATCAGGTGAATGAATAAAATATTATCGATCCAAAATGAGTTTCTTTTTTTAGTTTTCATTACAAATATAATTAAAACTATTAGATAACATGTGTGAAATAGTCTATTAATTCACATATGTTTAATGTTCTACAGAGACCAACAACTCAGAAAAGGAATATTGTTCTAAGAAAAGAAAAAATTAGAACATGAAAATGAAAATGAATTTCTCCTTAGCTCATCTCGAGTGGTGCTAGAGGTTAACGAAAGGGGGAAAAACTTTTACAAAAGTTTGAGGGATTTAATGGAATGAATGTATAGACGTTATTTCCACTTACAATACAAAAACCAATCCAATGATTCCAAGAACAAAATTTGATCTAAACTACAGGAAGAGTTTCCATAGAATTGGTCAATGAGACATGTTAGAATTTTAATAGCAAAAACGTACAAAAAAAAAAAAAAACGAATGAAAAAGTAATATTCCTTTAGATGTTTGTCTAGAATTATTTATAAATATCATTTTTGTTATACTTCATTTTCATATATCGATATAAAAATTAAATAGTTTATTGTCATGTTACATTTTTAGGAAGATTATGAAAATCTCAAAAGATGAACGAGTTGATATCAAAAATATGCTAGTAGGAATGTCCAAAAAGGTTTACAAGGAGATGGTCAAAGGAATGGATAAAATTGCATCACGAGAGGATCCATATCAACAATAATGTGATTCAAATGTAATATGTATGAATTGAAGTTTTCGATCATTAGTTACAATAAATAAACAATTTAGTAATAAATATTAATTTTCAAGTATTTTCTTGCAGAAAAGAAAAGAAAATGGAACCCATTCAGCACATAAAACGGGACGGCAAGAAAGAAAATGATTGATATCTAATTTTGTGAGTAATTGTTACTTCCTTATAACAACTTAATTAGATTTCATTTTTGTATTTTTTAAGTTGTTTTACAAAAATCATCATTGAATGTTTTCAAATAGGCGCTAACATGCAAATAAGAACCATCAGAGGAATTGATTGAAATTGGGTTAAATATGGGTTGTGAGTATATGTTGGCATATTAGAGCTTAATTGTGGAATTTGTAAGCATCTATCGATCTTATTTTACTCAGCTCTGTCTATAATTAATAGAAAAAAAATCTTTTATATTAAATATATGATTTGTTATGGGGTATAAAACTTGCAGGAAACAAAGTATGGCACTGCGCCAACAGATCAAATCTCGAAAGATGGCATGATACATGGTTTGTAAAGAATGTGTATTGTTTATGAGTCAATTGTTGCATTGGTGCGTCATTTATTTTCGATTTACATTGATGTATATTATTTAATATTGCAATTTTTATTATTCTCATCAATGTATATACACTCACTACAATTTATTTTTATGTTTGTAGATGGAAGGTGAAGAAGGAGAAAATAATCAACATTGTGAACAAAACATTCCTGAAAATAACCCAAGTCATGAAATTAGCTCTAGTAGTGACAACAGTTCAAGTGAGGAATGATGATCACTATGTTTTCATATCAAAGAAAGCCGTTGTATTTTTTGAAAAATGTCTGTGAAATCAGACATTTCTTTAATGTAATGAACATAGTGTCTCAATTTAAAAATAAAGGGATACCAATAACTATTTTGTATGACAAAGAATGTCTTATTCATATATATATATATATATATATATATAATAAAAAATGCTTTGATTTATTCTATTGTGTTCTCTATTGTTGCTATTGTGTTCTCCATTGTCGTTCTCAAATACACTAATAAAAATTTAATTCATATGAATATTGTTATAAGATGTGTCAACGTTTGATGAATAATGAATTTAAAACAATCACAATAATTGAACTATCACACATTATCACAGGGCGATGTTTTCAAAAATTACAAAATGAAAACTGGTGTGTGTATTCTTATACGAGTGCGCTTGTATTCTTCAGCGCACTAGTGCGTTTTTACGACCTATGGGCACTGCACAAATACCAAAACCAGTTAAAAATATCAAGACATTTGTGCGGTATGACGCTCCACTGTGTTTATGTCTATATATGCACTGGTGCTATTTTACGACCTATTAGCACCACACGAATACATAATTATAGATCACGATGCATTTGTGTGATATGATACACCGGGACATTTTTGTGTCTATATGCACTGGTGCATTTGGACGACCTATAAGCACCACACAAATACCGATACCAATTATAAATCTCGATGCATTTGTATGATACTACGTGCTGGGGCATTTAAATGTCTATGTGCACAGGTGTATTTGTATGACTTATTTTCACCGCATGAATACCGATGCCAATTATAAATCTAGGTGCATTTGTGTGAAAGGGCACACCGGTGTATTTCTATAAGTCTACGCACCGGCGCGTTGATACGACCTATGGGCACCACTCAAATCCCAAGGCCAATTAGAATGGCCCTGTGCGTTGTATCACCAACACTATGCCCGGTGTTGTTTTATACCTTAACAGCACAGTGCATTCTTCTTTGAATGCCCCGAGGCACCTTCTCTAGGTACGCACCGGTGCGTTAAAGCTTGATTAGCGCATCGAGGTAAAAAACATCTGTAATAACCTCCAGCCACCCATTTTCTTTTAGTTGTGTTGAATTTTCGTTAAAATCTCCGCCAAAAACTAGTTGCCATAGGCAGATTGTATTAGCCACAGAAATGACAATTTTGGCAAATTTTATAACACTAAAAACCTCCTTTATAACCTCCACTAGAGGGTCTTTTCCTTGTAGCGACTGGTCTCTACCAGCTCAGGAAAATTCTCACTCCTTAGCCCATGAACAGAACCCCTATTCCTCACTAGGATGAGTCTCTTATCCCCATAGAAACAGGTGGCTATTCAAATTGTCCAACCATCTTTCAGTTTTTGAAAAACATTTACCATCATTCTTTTTACTTTTTATAAAATTACTTTTCATAACTAATTTTATTATTCACAATTGCCAATAAAGAAAAATAACTTTTTCAACAAAACATTAATTATCTCAATCTTTTGGTTAAACAAATAGTAAAATATCATTTAACTAATTAACAACTAGTTAACATTAAATCTGTCACATTTATATTTTAGTATTTTAATTTCTTAAGGCATGAAATATATTTTAAATAATAATAAAGTATTATGCCAAAAATTATATTATAAATTGTTAATTAGAAAAACCAAGTTAAACTATTTTTTTTTTTTATTGTTACGGTGACGATAATCTATTAATATTTATACCTTATATGATCATAAGACGGTAGAACGTGTAATTTTGCTAAAGTTGTTTTGAAAGGTTTAGAAAATTGATTGTACTATAAATATTTTGAACATTAAATTGTAAGCATAAGATGTATAATATAAGATAAACTGTTTTTATATTAAGTTTTTTTAACTTTTTTTATTTCAAACTCAGGAAATTGATCCACGCCCAATTTTACTACATAAAAGTCAGCAGACTGATCTTTGAGAATCTTAAGGATCAATATTAAAATCACAATATAGTCCTTTTTAACTCTTATGATCTTTGAGAATCTCAAGAATCAATATTAAACTCACAATATAGTCATTTTAACTCTTATTCCAAAGCAATTTATGAATTGACCAACCCCCATTTCAGCATAAAAGTCGTTGAGAATTATTTCTTGAAGATCACTTCAAAAAATTCAATAATAAACTCACAACAGAACCTCACCCTCCCAATTGAGGGAACTACTCTGCAGCCCCCCACGTCTCGTGTCCGTCATGCTGAGTCGTTTTCTGCACGTTGCAATGTGTGTTAGAGGGCACTTTTCTCATAAAATAAGTTCTTTTGTTTTTTTTTTTAAATAAAAAAACTATCTTGTCAAATAGATCTGATTTCACCGTTAGAACCATTACCATCATTTGTTTCAAATATGGATGGTGTGATATAAAATCTGGTTTTATTGACGATGCGAAACTTAAGGTGTTACTCAATTGCCTGTGGTGGGATCTCATGCATTTTCTTCCACCTACGTTCAACGAAAAGCAACCCTGGCGTTAATAAGATATAGCCTGGTTGCACCGCTCAGGTGCCTGCGGGTTTGTCAAATGCTGTCTACCTGCCCGGTAAAACTGACTTTTCTCCCCGTCCGAAGCGACATATGAACTAAAATCTTTTACCTGTTTCCTTAGATTTTAGATCAGCCTAGATTTATTTAACTCAGGTATTAAAAAAATTAAATAATATATATTTTTATTTATATAATTATGTAAATTTTTTTATAATTAATATTATTTAAATATTTTATTTAATTATTTAAAATTTTTCTTTTTTTAATTCTATTTATTTTAATCATAATAAAATTAAACAAAATTTCAACCCTAATGAAAATGGGCTCACTTAACCATTATACTCTGCTGTAAAATGCCTCTAGGTTCAATCAGAATACTGTGCTGTAGAATGCCTCTAGACTCAATCAGATTCATGGCATCTTATTGGTACCTAAAACTTGGAATACCACTTTTCTTAAGCCGGGTGTTGTAATATGATTGAAAGTGGCATATCATTTTGATTGAGATCTGAAATATAGCTTTCTCAAAGGGGCATTCGCTTTGATAGCATTTTAATATTTAAGTTTTACTGATTAAATTTCTAAGAAAGCATGTTATAATTTTAACACTGTCAAGTTATTTAGTTGGAAATTTTTCGCAAAGAAAATATCTTGCAATAAATTATTATTATTATTATCTAATTTTAATGTTATTGATAAGTCAGACATCAAATTAGTGTATAGTACTTTTTTATTTGTGGAACAAAGATTCACCTTGGTGCCATTTGACTGCTAAGTCTATAAAACATACATACTCTACTCTTGATTTTAAATCTCTAACTTTTTAGAAAAAAACACATACTCTTAACTAATCAACTAACAAAAATAATAATAATAATAATAAAATATAACAATAAAATTTAATGAAATTTGTATCCATTCTTAGTTTTACGGTCCAAAGTTTGGAAAGTCCTCTAAGCTTATATTTCTTGCTTAAATATACAGACATACATAGTCATCGACCTTATTTTGGTGAACTTAAAATTCATTTACTAATGTGTATAAAAGTAAGGGAAGTATATACATTTTGGATTAACTAAAGGGATGCGGAAATATATAAAATTTCCGTGTGAATTCACCGGATTTATTACTTGGTATTAACTTTGTGAAAGTGGAAATTATATAAAATTTCTGTGTGAGTTCATCGGATTTATCAAGTACAATTATAGATCAAATCTCTGTAACTACACACCGTTTTTTACGTCAAATATTTTACAAACGCTTTTCTATTTCAAATATTTTACACAAGTTTAAAGTGGGATATTTTATAGAGAAGGGTTCCTTATTTCACTTCAAGCAGTTAATTTTTTTTTTTAATATTTTTATTATTTTATTTAAAATTATTATTAAAATATTTTATTTATGATTTTTTTTTTAATTAAGGTTATATATTTATAAAACTTTAGAGTTAGGTGGATTTTTCAAAATGATCATTGAGAAATCTAAGTTTCTTTGATAAAATGTGACTAGCTACCATAGAATGTGACTAGCTATCAGAAACTAAAAAGTTCCTATGCATGCTAAAAAAACAACAATTTTTTTAGCCAAATTTCTACCAAGTCCATTACCGAATTCGGTTAGACCCATTACAATACAATCTGAGACAATGCTTCCAACAAAATTTAACCATACATAAACGTTGAAACTGGCTTACCAACAACAAAGGGCCTAGCCATGATATCAAAAACACCATACACAATTAACACAGCCAACAAATAGAAAAAAAGACTAAGATGAGAATGTTGAGATTGATGTTTAACTAGGAAAAAAGAAAACCAACGGAAATAGGTAGAGCCACCACAGAGGCCATCCCACTAAAGTCTTTGATCATTGTCTGAGGAGGATATAGTCGTTGGAGCTCTTGCACTTGAGCCTAGAGGTTTCCAACAAGTCACCGTTGTCTGATTCATAGGCTAATATGAATTTCCGTGTGAAAATCGAGATTCAATCATATCTAGGAAAAAAATGTTGATTTCTGAACATCCACCTGATGCCATCTAGGGTGGCAAACACATCATACTTCTCCACTTTCTTATCCTTCAAGACAAGGCCCAATAGGCTCTTCATTTTCTAGTGTAGAGCCACAAAGTTTAAGTATTGTGTCTTCTTGCCCCTAGTGTGCCTAGGGTTAGGAACCCGTGCCGACATGTCCTCCATGATCTCAGAAATTGAATGAGATTTTCTTTCAACCCTTGCTTGACTCTCTATCATGTGAATTTCCTTCCGATTTTCTGGTGGGAAACATTGAAATAGATGGCCTGCGATTCATGAGCAAAGAACCTTGTGCCTCGCTGCACCTATGGGACACTTCCACCTCCCCCGTCTACACCTCTTTCTCAATTTCAGCAACCTAGATAAGACCCGTGGGGCACAGCTATAAATGTTATTCTTTATATCTCTTCCTGCAAAAGAAACAAGAGAAATGACGAGACACACCTCCTAAAAGACTATAGTACCAACACAATATCAATCAAGAAACTCTAAGATAATGCCTTAGACCCTACAAAATCCCCAATAATAGAGATAAGGGACACAATATCATCGACCAAGAACTCACCACCATTGACTATTGAGGAAGGGAGTACATAAAAGGAAGGGAGTGATACTTTTTATTGATACTTTTTTATAATATTTATAAGAAAACATTATAATAAATGTTATTTTCAATATCTATAATATATCGATTTTATTTTATTTGAAATTATAAAACTTTATTATAATTAAATTTTTAAATATAATAATAAAATACTGCTTAAGAAAATAAATATACATAAAATATTTACAATAAAAAAAAAAAAAAAAAATACCAAATATCCCTTTAAAAATAGCTCCATCTAAAAACAAAAAAACACATAAATATCCAACCATAATACGCCTAGTCCTTTCGGGAAAATATTTTGTACAAAATTCTTATATATGCCAATCTTACACATCTCCCATATAAACCAATAGTACATGGGTTACTGCCGAGGTTTAAATGAGTCTATGAGGTTCATAAATCTCAGACTTCACATCCTCTTCTTTTGTTCACAATAGAACTAATGCCATAAGATCGAGAACAAGGCTAAAATAATTCAATAAATATTATACTTAAATTTAATCAATATTGTGTGTTGTTGTCATTATATATTTGATGCATTTATTCAAATTTTCGTAGCTTTTTTCCACATATGTATATGAGTTTAATTTTTACTTACTCATTTAATTTTCATGGGTGACACCTTCGTATTGAGATCAATAAATATTATGTAGAATTTAGTATTAGTAATGAAGCCTTTGTTGTGTCATTTGATGCATTTATTCAAATTTTCAAGGTTTTTCTTCACATATGTATATGAACTTAATATTTACTTACTTCTCTATACCTTTTCATGGTGATCTTTTCTTAGTTAATTAAAGGAAGTTTTCTTGGTGGTTAAATACTCTTGATTTTTCTTTAGCATTTAGCTTGTTTGTTAATCTAGATGGTAACATTTTTTTACGCATATATTTCTTATTTTTATATAAGATATTTTGAATCTTTAATCTTTATTAAATTTAACATATCAATATATTTATTAATTGATACAATTCAATGTCACATGTTTATTTGATCTGATTTATAATT
Organism: Pinus albicaulis; assembly: GCA_034641835.2. Lineage (NCBI taxonomy): Eukaryota > Viridiplantae > Streptophyta > Pinopsida > Pinales > Pinaceae > Pinus > Pinus albicaulis. The sequence goes on along the minus strand of CM076581.1, from coordinate 882,123,149 downwards.
CATGTAAGCTTCATCTAGATATGAAATTATGTTTTAGGGGCTAAACAACCTTACTAATTATTAACTTTGTAATTAAACTATCAAATAAAATAAACTTATAATCAAATTATAATTCTCATAAACTTCATCTAGATATAAAACCTACTAATTATTAACTTTGCATTAAACTATTAAATAAAAAAAATTTACAATCAAATTATAATTCCCATAAGCTTCATCTAACTATAAAATTATGTTATAGAGACTGAACAACCCTACTAATTATTGACTTTGTAACTAAATTTTCAAATAAACCCAAATTTACAATCAAATTAAAATTAACACAACTATAAAAAAAAAAAAATTACAATTAAATTAAAATTAACAAAACTTTACAAATTCAGATACAATCAATCCACTTCTGATTAACAACATATACTCAAAATTTAAACTAAAACCATTACAAATTATCCTCACCACACACATCACTTAGCTCTTCTGCTTCACCTCTTTATCCGAGTTGGCCTCCTTTTTGCCTTTTTTTATTTCTTATTTCAATTTCTCAAGTCTTTTAATTTTCTTTCTTATTTGAATTTCTCATTAGAAGTCTATTGATTTTCTTTATATTCATGCATTCATTTTTTGGTTTTCGTAATAGGTTTTAATTTTGTATTTATCTTTTCATATTCAAAGGGATAATTCTATCAATGCAACTACACTAAGTTAGCCAGGTTCAATATTTATTGAGCACTCCACCCGAGAGCACCATAAACGTTTTACCGCATCTTCATCACACAGTATCGGCCTCGTCTCCACCAAACTTCAGCTTTTGGTTCTACAATCACGAGACTGTTTCTCCTACAACTTTAGACTTGCAGATTTCATTTAATACAGGGTGTTACTTTTTACCACTGAGATTGATGAGCAAGTGGTTACATGACAAAATACTCAGATAAATAGTGGTGTTTCAAGACACCCTTATTTGGGATTTCAATGGGACACAGATAAATTTACCTTTTTCTAGGCTACATCTCACATGACTGCTATGGATTCTTGGAGCTACTGCTATGGATTCTTGGAGCTAAACTGTTGGTGACTTAACCTAGTCAAATTTACCAAACTACCCTAACACAAATTTAGGTCTCGAATTGCTTTACATAGCAAGATCTTATCGTACAATCTATCCCAAGTATCGGAAGGAGGCTCTTTTGTGATTAGGCTAATTAATTTTTTTGATCTGATGGTCTAGATTGAAAGATGCCGGTATATTCTAGTCGTCGCCACTAAATCAATGGATGAAATTCAAAAAAGTAACTTCCTTGCATATCTAAATCACGTGTTTAAACCATACTTAAATTAATTTTTTACAAAACATGATTAAAAATTTACTGTGCCATTTGTTGACCGCCACCTATCAAATTAAGAAATCCTCTCATCCCATAACCACCACGTTGATGGGCACGTTGCTGATTACAAGCTGTGCCTGTCTCCGACGTGTGGGGATCTCCCATAACCATGTTGATGGGCACGTTGCTGATTACAAGTTGTGCTTGTCTCCTCGTAGACATGTGGCGATCGAAACGGATATGGGGAATTTAACAGTCACGTGAAGTGGGCATTGTCATAGCCATCTGGAAACGCCGGCGAGGCGCGGCCTTATAACTGTCGGTCCCATCATTGCCAGCGACTGATGGAAGGCGCATCGACTTATAGGATGCGTAGACAGAACTTTTTACATTTATTATGTACTTTAATTGATCTCCTGGAGTGGCAGAAATTTAGATAAGGTAGATTACAGTGGAGATTTTCTCGATCTTTTTCAAGTTTTCAAGCTATGTCGAGAAGTGCAGCTGTGGCTTTGGAGCTTTTGCCCGTTCAGAAGGCCTCCAAAGCAAACGTAACGGTCGTGCTTGGCAGTTCTTGTTTGGAATTCGTCCCTGGAAAACACCAGGCCAAACCGAGATGTATGCTTCCTTTTGCAAACACCTCACATCTTTCCTGCGTGATATTTCCAGATCGACTCGTGCAATATGACATGCCAAGGGAAAAGTCATGCCGGCTCCTGCACAGGAACGTGGATGGAAGAACGTGTTTAAGATGCAACCCGGATATATGACAACCATTCTTGTTCAGTTTTCGCTTTTGGATTCTGAACAACCTTATCCCTTCAATGCCAGTGCTGAACCAGGCTATGTCTATCACTGCTATGTAAGTCTGATTTTCTTTATTCAAAGATCAATCATTCCATTATACCCGAATTTCTGGATTGCTGAGGAAACCGTTAACTGATATGATTTTAGTCTGCATTTTTACAGATTCTGGATCACGAAGACAACGAAATGATGAGGCCTCTCAAAATCCGGTCTTGAATGATATGATATGAAGTGTTTTAATCATCATGTCCACGAGG